>JAQFZW010001491.1:0-26352 GCA_034687055.1 Heteromurus nitidus
ATTTACCCATAAAACTCATTCTTCTTGAAGTCTTAAGGGATGATGTCATGTATATTTTTTTCCTAGCTAGTTTTGTACTAACACATAAATTACACTCCATTTTGCACAATTGTTAAGATGGTAGTCAGGGGATGAGGGGAAAACAGTCAAGTTGTGCTCACCAACTTGATGGTCATGAGTGGCTAGTAAGAAAGAGAAGACGAAGAGAAGAAAGAGAAAAAAAACTGGTGTAGAGTGCTTGATTTCTTGGGACACTTATAATATGAGCCAACTAGTATGGTTAATCTACTTAAGCAACATTGAGCACTGTGTTCCTTGAGCCAGCTAAGCGCTATAGGCTTAAGAGGTTTTCATTCACTTTTCTTTTTGGCTCTTGAACGAAAGTGATCACACTTTTTTTCAGAGAAAAAAAGAAGTGGAAAAAAGAGAGATAGAGAGAAAGTGGGTATAAGAGAGAGGGAGAGAAAGAGAGTAGGAAGGCCAGCCAAATCCTGCGATGGAATCAGATGGCTTTAATAGGGAGAATAAGTGCTTTTACTATCACTATTATGATTATTACAGCTATCAGTGGCCCTAGAGCTGGTTGTACGACAAGGATTTTTAGTTGAGCTTCCCCCCTTTACTACGATATTTGACTGGCTGATAGTGTATTTGACGCTTTCATAAAAGGACTCCTCAATGCTCATAACCCCGTCTCATAAACCAGAACAGTGCAACTCCATATTTCCGCATTTTCCCCTCTTTTCTATATTCGGAAACGGAGGGAATTCAGTTGAGTTCAAGGAGAACCGCTCTCCGCTACATTTATTTCACTGCAATAGATGGCATCAACTAGTGCTCCACTCTAATATCCGGACGTGTAATGACTTTAACATGAAGACGGAAAAGAAAAAAACTGACAACTTTTGATTTCATATTGAGACACTTCTCATTCGAAGGTCACAAAATAATGGCGGAGGATTTCTCATTGGGTTCATGTCGTCTTCAGTAAGACAAAAATGATTATGTGATTTGGTCGCCAAAGTCTGCAACAATAAGTTGCCTTCATTCAAATCCTTTAGCAATTATCAATCTCTTTGAGGACAATTTGCATTTATTTGGCAAAATGTGACAAGAGTATAAATGAAGAGCGAAAGTGTCTGCTCCCTGATGCCATTTATTAATTAATTCATACAGTTAATTGTGAACATGTAGAAATCACTTTGAAAGGTGGGTGTCTTTGTTCTACTATATCTCGTTAGGATTTCCCGATTTGAATTCTAGTTGTGAGACTAGTTTTATTGGAACAATTCATTCGTTCATGTAGTCAAATGTGTAATTTGATTAAGTCCCATGATTACATCAGAATCACATATGCGAATGTCATTTCTCCGTTAATTAGTTCAATTTGCAATTGAGCAATTAAAAGTACATTTTCTCTCTCTGAATTTTCTCACACAGGCTTCCTGGTGCTCGGAGTTGCAAGGAGAACTGAAGCTTGCTGTTCGCTGCTGTCACTCTGCTCGAGACGAAGCACTATTTGATCATCATCACCACCATCACCACCAGCACAAGTCATCCCCGTCATCAACGTACGTCCCAGTGATGCCTGATAGCTCAGGGAACCAACCTCCTATGCCTATGTTCGAAATGCGCAAAACCTCATTTGAATTCAACTCATGATGCATGCTTCATGCAATAACTATTGCCAAATTATTGAAAATCATGTTATTTTATATCATATTCTGAGCTATATATTGTACATACATATAATATATAATGTTATATAAAAGAAAAAGTCGACTCAAAAAAAAACATTCACGCTAGTGAGCATGTTTTTTTGTAAAATGTTACAAATAAATCTGGATAGCAGTCTGCTTGAACGGGATAGTCTAGCAAGAAAAAAAATGTAGAGCCATATGATGTTGATGTTACGTTTGTGAAGGCATTTAATTAGATATTCTGATTTCATCACTACGCTACTAAAAACATTTCGTGGTGGTGAATCATTTTTCGTGATAATAGTTCAGGTAAGTAGGAATATCCTCAGGACAGGAGACATCCAGACCCACCCCCCAAAAACCTATTCAAATGACTTGGATTTTCGAGCCGGAATCAAAATATGGAGACGATGAATTAGCCCAACTAAAAGCGAACCCTTTTGTTGTGTCGCGAATGGGTCAATTTAACAGTTATAACTTTTGAAGAATACGCATATCTCAAGGCTGCCATCTTAATCAACTGAATACAGCACAAAACTGTATAATGCCGTCTGCGTATGAAACCAGTTTACAACATTTAACAGCGATCAAAAAAATTAACAACAATTATACCGCCTTTTATACACAGTGAGAGAGAATGTGTATTTAATATTCTAGTACACTTGTTCAACGGAAATAAAAATGTACTCCTTGACTAAATGTGACCAGTGTGAGTCTCATCTGAGAAAGGAAATATATAGACAATTGACCAATAGTACTTGTCGTCGTCATATCATCATTTGATTTCTGAGAGGAGCCGAGCACGTTTATATTACTGAATGCCTACGTATGATTATAATAGCAAAATATTTGGTTTGTTCAATTCATTATACTTGTACGATTAAATTACCTTAGTTAGTGGACACTAGCCAAGAAAGCATTTTTAGTTGTAGTTATTGTTAAGGGAAGAACAATTAAATTTAGTTGTAATGACTCCTCGTCGAGCAAGTGACAAGAATTGAATAAATAAATTGAACATTAACGTTGTCCCCCATGTGTGAATTGATTTTCGCTAAGATATTCTTGAGCACAAGCAATCTAATTCATGACCACAAGGTCACACTCTACGCAAATCTACATATGGCACCTAAATACGACATCGTTTTAAGCCCTTAATGTGACGTTCAAGGGATGATTTGAAAAGTTGTTTATTTTCAGGCTGGATGCCACGTTTAAATTCAAAATTGTTTCATTTGAAATAAACTGATTGTTTTGCATGATTACGATAATAAAGGTCATTCGATTTTTGTGAGTTTAATCGAGATTTATATGGACATTGAAGCATAATTCGCATAAAACTAGCTTTTTTGGTATATTGCCGTATTGAGAGAAGTAAAAAAATGGCGCTCGATAAACCGGCTACTTACTTACCATCATATCCTTCGCGTTCACCATCTACCGTGAAATACGATCGTCGCTTTCACCTGCTTTCTCCAACCGCCTTGAGTTCTCGCTTATCCGGTAGAGTGAATGCGTTGACATCAATGAAATTACTGACCGCGACTCGTGTGAGTAAAACCATGTGAGTGCATACGTTGTCGGCCCATTGAGGTGAATATGTTGGTAAGGCAGCTCGTGTTTATTTCTCCCAGAAAGCATTCGTTTTGTAAAAATCATTTACTCAAACCACGGACGGTTGCGTGGCACCTTCCGAAACATAACCAGTATTATTAAACATCGACATAATTTTGTATGAATGAGTTACATAACTCCTTTGATCGTATCCATATCGGATGACTTGATTAATCAAAATCCGCATTTGCATTTGTGAAGCATAGAAACCAATGGAGGTTACGAACATATCGGATTAACAGCAAAATTGTAATTGTATCAGGGACGAGTCCTTGCCTTGCTTACATAATGGAAAATTTGTTCATTCGAATCTGACCACGACTCCCTCTTTACATAAGTAAGCTCGTTACAACCATTGGTTACTACTCTCGCCATAATTAATTATGGTGGTTTTAAATGAAGCTTTCAATACTTGGCTGATGTAACGTGGTTTTTATTTTGGGTCCACTTCGGTGAAAGTATGCTCATCTAATGAGGACCATGCGGTCGAATCAATTCCATGAAATCCATAATTTTTTTTGTACATATTATGATTTATTTTCATATCTGCCATTGAGTACATTAACTGGCATATATAGCATGAAGTTACATCATGTACTTTATATAGTAGATTTAAGTATATATTTTTAATCAAATTAACAAGTCAAAATATTTAAACAAACTCTTTGAACAAATATTTCTTGCTATGTGTTGTGTTACAATATAATACTTTTCTCCTGCACCATGCGCAGTTCATTAACATTGCTCATAAATAATCATCATATCATATCATATATCATATCCATGTATGCATATTTATATCCATAAATTCCTGTTTATAGAAACGTCATCATCCCTTAGTTATCTTTTTTTTACAATTTAGATTCCATTTTGTGAGATTTTAACTAGACTAACAGTTTGATATATAATCTGAGAATATACTTGATACACATTATGTGAATGAAAGCAAACACCGAATAAAACATGTATTGATATTTTCCCTATAGCATATAAATAATCGCCCGCCCACAATCCCTTCAGACTCGCTCGCAAATATATTATCTTTTACGCGCGACAGACCAGTTAAGGTGAAGATAAATAATAGTACATCACTTTAATTACATTTACATTTACATAATTTGATATAGTATGATCTACAATGAGGAACTCTACGACTAGCAATGCTACAGTTAAATATAAATACATATTGTAATAATAATATGGTAGTTGTATATATAATTTACATTGATCACCGTAAGTCTTCTACTTATCCCCGTGGAAAAAGGACGATATAACCATTTCTTAATGTTTCCGGAAATATCACTCTCGCATTTCTGTGGCTTAAGTAGAAGACTGGCAGTTTACAATTTCTTTCAATTACGTTCAACATCTTCTTTGAGTTTCACCAGAGAATTAGTTCTTAAATATATTCATAGTATTTTTTGTTGTTACAGTTAGTTGTACATGTACAGTATATTCTTCATCAGACAGGTAGCGAATATTTAGTTATACTTAACACTCATGTAGTTTACATCACACAATCAATTAAATATGCATTAGTGTTGTTGACCGCTTCATTTAAACATTTTCGTTTGTTGCCTCCAAATTACCACTTTTTGCGGGCATACAATTTTTTAAATATTTTTTCTCCTTGTCCAACATATTAAATATGTGTGCATGCATTAACTCTATAGTCGAAATATGTAACCATGAAATTTTGTGTAATAATTATAACTATTTAGTGTGGCTGGCTCTGGTAGGTTCGTTCAAATTTGGACTGGTTATGATGTACGATTCAGTTGCAGTGTTGGTTGACTCTTCCCTTCCTCCTCGGATTCCGTTTATAGCGCAATTTTGTTTTGATTTTCTTGTCGTATTTTTGAAATACTTTTTTTTCTTATTAAATTCATTGTGCAGTTGCTGAGGTTCTCAATATACTCTCTCAAGAATTTGATGATTTGCCAGTTAACCACAAGATCACAAGGACAACGACAGCCAAGTTTCCCAAAAACAACTTGTGTGATTTTTGTTACGCTACTTTAGTACCTGCGCAGGGGAATATGATTGATCACAATGTAAATATGTGTTCTTATTGCATTTTTTGTGTACATTATCGTACAGATTTAGAGAGATTTTTTTTTTTAAAAAAAGAGTTGTACCAGAGAACACGATGCGAAATGAAATGTTAAGTTTTTTTAAAGAATAATTTTCTTCTTCTGTTCTCAAACAAGGGGTTTATATATGATTTATAAGTACCATAGGAAATCACATATTGGTAAACTTATAGTCGTTGACTGTGTTTATATAAATTGCCCTGAATATACAGCTAAAAAAGTAGCTTGTATGGTGTACCATATTAGTGTAAAAATCCTAGTCGTTAAATATTTGTGAAGCATCTTGTATTTAGAATTTACTTCCAACTCGCTCCATAACTCATTGTGAGTAACGAGGAGCATACTTTCTTGTACATATTCTTTAACTAACCTAAACTTTAATTAGCCTCTGTAGTCATACACATACAATATACTTAAATATCATATCTAGAAAAAAATGATTTAACTGGCAAACATTAATTTCCCGAGTGACCATTGTGACACCTTGAACTACATAACTGCACCACGACTCACTCAAACGTGTGTATATAAAAACCTTTTTGTTTGTGCATTATTTTTCACCTCTCTCGCTCATTTACAGAGAGCGTGTTGATAAATAAATGACTGATAATGCGATGACTACGATGGGAACTCGGACTGGAAGAGTAGCACTGGCATCGTTACCATGCTGCATTGCTGCAGGTGTTTCTCCTGCAAAAGTGGAAGGAATAAAGTAAGCAATTAGCAATTTCGTTATGTATTCATAATGTCTAGTCTATTTATGTAATGAATAAAGCCGACGGCCACAATAGACACATTTATTTTACGCAATCGTAATCGAATAAAAATACTTTTTAAAAGTAAAATCCTTCAAATGTACCACTTTGAAGATTCTCTGTCTCCAATAAAACTGGGCCAACTCACATCAACAATTTTAAACTGGAGCCTATTGTGGCCTCTGGGTTACTTAAGGGAAGTGCATCAGGGACAAATAAAACACCGGGTTTCATTCAGGGTGTGTATGTGCACTACATACTCAAGTGATGGACTCGTGTAAGGATTCAAGGTGATGATTAATAAATGAAGTTTTACCGTTGAGAATGGAGACGAACACGGTGGCATTGCCGTAACGACCCATTGAACAAGTGTACCATCCCGAGTCGTTCCTGTTCACATTTGCCACGTACAACTTGCTCAGCTTTGACCTGCCAAAGTCCTTGCGGACCCAGCTTTTAACACTGGAAACAGAAAAAAATATATATATACCATTTTCAAGTAAACTAACAAATGACCATATACATACATACATCCTTATCCCCCAACCGAGGGTCATGTTTGTCGTAGAGAGAGAGAGAAGCTCAAAGTTTCAGTATTAACTTGTCGCAATGAATGAAACAAAGGAGACTCTGCACTCAAGTAGTGCAACCTGACTAGTTCCATTTGTTAGCGTCAATGTGTTTTTTTACTACTTAATGAATTGCACCACTGCACTGACACTATTGTCCCATTGGATCAAGTGCGAAATAACTTTGGGGATGGATACAGCGATTTACAAGTTGAGAGAGAGAGATATCTTCATTCACTCACCACTCGAAGGACAAATAAAAGTATAAGATTTAAATCTGCGCTAGTTCTTTATTTATTTACTTTGCTACTTTGCGAAGTCGTTGATATTCTTCGCAAAGTATCTAGGAGGCTTTATCCGAGTGAGAGATGAAATAAGCCGATGACAATTTGACTCCACCTCAGGTTTTGTGTTGTTCTTACAACTTTTTCTCTGCAACGAAATCTTTTTGTGTGTGCATTGTTGTCAAATGCTTTCTGAATATGAGGTAACAAAGTATAGCCATGTGTGGTTCTGAATGAAGTAGGATATATGAATAGTGTTCCTGAACTTCACACAATTTTCATCACGCTGGTGTCCTCCGTGCTACTTACGTTTTCCTAATCCGAAAGCAAAGAGACGCTTGGAGAGAAAGCCTATATCGTCAGTGGAGTAGCTTTTCACGTGGAAGCTGTGTGAGCAGGAAGAAGTTGAGATATTTAAAGCTAGTGTTTGTGAAAGTGTTAAAAAAAGTAAGTGTGTAGTAGTTTCCTTAGGTTCATCTCACTTCCTTGCAGTGTCGTGACAATATTTTATAATTTTGTCGGAAATACGAGTCCCTTGCTTTCCTTTTAAGCTTCACATCGGATCCTGACATTTCACTGTCCAATTTTCATAATAGACAGAAAAGTATATAAACGTACGCCCTCAAAACGTAGTCTTGCCTTCAGCATTCCACCACGTGAAAACAACATAACTGAGGATTGTCGAGCTTACTGACGCGTCGGAGGAAACTCTGAGCAATATGTCTTGGAGATAGAGACCACTTTTTCCGCTCTCCGCATTCATTTTAGCAATTACACAAACTCATATTTCACAGGTTTATGTAAGTATAATCGTGTGAATTATTGCAAAGGCGGTACGTACCTGATACCACCGCGGAAGGTATCGTTGTTCAAGAGTCGGTCTCCATGATACCAGCTCACATGTTGATTACTTCCCATTCCAGGATCTACTTGGCCCACAATGCAGCGGAGCTCCAGTGTTGACCCTGTTTTGAAGATTTTATCCTTCAGAGGTTTTTCCCCGTCATCTACTATTTCCACTGTGGGTGCTGTCGGAACAACAAGAAATACAACAAAAATATAAGAGGTAAATTATTACTTCTCTGTCACTTTGGAGAAACATGGAACGTGTGCTACAATGTATTTATTTGGACCAGTGTACATTTGATATTGGAAATTGGGAACTACAAATGATTCCCAATGCATTCATCATCATTACGAAGGCGAAGTTCATTATCAAATACATTCTCAATTCTGCCGATATTGCCTCCTGCCTACAAGTTCAATTTGCGAGAAAAGAAATCAATTCGCAATAATTCGGAGGAGGAATGCAATTTGTATCGACGTCTTCCGACAGTTACTATCTGTCGACTTCCTGTCTTATTAGCTCAATGCTATATGCGGATCACATGCCGAAGCTAAATTATTTTAGCTATCTTTTACTCTATTACGTTGACACTTAGGGCGAAGAAGAATGAGCAAAGTTTTTGGATCAGGCACAATCGTCACCGAGATGCTACCTGAACCTCGTATCCCAGCAACTCAAAGAGTCCGTATATACAAAAGACAAACTATAACTTGGACTTTCTGGTAATAAATACTCTCGGCACATGGAAGACACTATACACTACGCATTGCGGTTAGAGTTCGTATATCTAAAAGTACATATACGTGTACTTTCACTATCCCCAAAAATAATAGGTGAACTGTGAAATCTGTGTTTGCTCTGCGAGGTTTTCTCCTTCTCGTATTCCCTTAACATGATCATCTAACCTGGACAAACAGAGCAAAGTTTTTGATAAATACTCTCAAGAGGAAGTGGCGAGAAAAAGGGAACAGGAAAAACACGGTACGCGTGTACTTCAGGGTTTCCGTCTTCAATCTCTTTGCTCTCTTCTGGGCACATCTCTGTGCATGAGCGATACAAGGGGAAAGGAAGAAAAAATATATCAGGGAGAGAGAGAGAGAGAGGCGAAAGGGACTCAACGAGCAAGAGGAATAAAGTAAACGTTTACTTTAACTTAAATCTGGAATGGGTCAGGTCAGAGAGGAAGAGGGAGAGAGAGAGATGAAAACTACGAAAGCAAACTTGAGCAGGTACGGCATAACTGTTATTTCCAGCGTTCTGCTTCTTTACACCTATCCATCCATCCATTCAACATCACTTTTCCCCACTTTCCGTGTGAGCATGTGTACATTTGTGTGTTACCATTTTTTCGGGGAGAGAGAAAAAGGGTTTCAGGGAACGTTCACACATTACGTTAGTCGTGTAGTTGTGTGGATTTCACTAAAAAAACTACTCCGTTTACACCATCACTTACGTCAACAACTGGAGAATATTTTTTCTCGTAGGTTTGGGATTGAACTCGAAAAGTTGAAGTTGCGTAATGCAAGTTCGTAAACAAATCAGACATTGATGTTATGACATCAGAGCGGAGTCCAGCCGTCGGGAAAAAATGGAAGTAAGTATTAAAGCGGACGCAATAATGTTGGAGAAAGGAGAGGCGCGGAACAAAAAAAAATATTGAACAAAAAAGCATGGAGAAAGGAGGCGGCTGGTTGGCTCGACTTTTAGTTCGAGAACGTTAACCCAGTCTCATCATTCCCGTACCATCTAACTGCCAACTAACTTGTTCTTGTGTGCCCACACATGCCTTCCTGTTTCCATCTACGCTGACCAAGAAGGAAAAAAAGAACATTCCCAGAGTCTGGGGCTATGATATTCCTAAGAGCTTCATCTTTCCCTACTCTTTCCTTCAATAGAATGAACTATTCAACTTGAAGCGATTGTGATTGCAAGTTCGTCGTTTTTTTCTGCTGGAAAAAAGGAGGAAAAGAAAGGAGTTGGAACAAGTTTAGTTCCCATTTGAAATAAATCGTAAATAACTCTTCAAATACTTGTAATGCCATACTGCAATCTTTGCGTGTCACTGTGAGTGTTCGTGAAGAAAGGAGATGAGAGGAAGGGATGGAGGACGGGAGAGAGAGAGAGGAATCTCTGATGAAAAGTACTATATATTCTCACAGTCAGCCAAGCATTGCATGCACGTACGTACGTGAACACAAAACTGTAATATAATGGTCACATGTTTATGCGTTGCTCACACATCCTCTTCTCCCAAGCATCGCTCGAGCAACACAGTATTAAAACTCCGTCAATCAGTTTATCTGTCAGGCTGTCTCGTCGTCGACTCTTTATAAAATGGGCGAACAGCTTTGTTGCAAAAAAAAGTCTTGAAGGAGCAGCGGAACATTCTCCAAAATGTAATAGCATTCTTGTCAATAATGGATGTGATGCAATGTGTTTTTTGTTGTGAGGGGAAGACACATATCCACTCACCGGTTTACCTTTTTTTTAAAAAAAGAAGCAAGCAAGAAAGAAAGACACATATACGTTTCTCGCATAGCGCACATCCAAAACCTAATTTTGTCTGGAGAAAATCCACGTCGATATATGTATGGTCGTAGCTTTCCTCGTCCCCGCCACTCTTGATATAATCAACTGTGATCCTTGTGTGTGTGTGCTGATTCATTTCCCTTGTTCGATAGATAGATATAGTGCTAACAGTTGCGCCATCACTTTCAAGAGGGAAAAGTCATACAGAGGACAAAAGACTTTGACAATTAAGTTGGTCTTTAGTCCCCGGAAGTTTAGATCAGTACACTCTTTCCGTCAACCTCCTCATTAAAGGAGCTTTATCTACGAAGTTTTGCTCCGAGGAAGAGTGTCCCACCACAGAGCATCATCACCCCATCTCGAAAAGAAGGAATGGTGACGACCTCGTCTTCCTTTCGACTTCATCGAGGCAATTATGGTGGAAATCCGGACAAAAATTAAGGATTGAGCCATAAATTGTGGGCATAAAAGACGGGCAACGAGAGAGGAGGAGAGGATGATGAAATGTCCTTCTATTTCCTCATCTATCGTTAGTCGATGAGCTTCCAAAGCATCAAAATCATATCGAGTGTGCTACTGCTTTTACTCGCTCTCTATCTCTCTTTTCTCTCTGTCTCTCCTAATTCCGGCCTATATCCGTCCGTGTTTGTTTCTCCTTGTTGTTCCTTCCACCGTCCGTTTGCACACTTTGACGGAGACGACGGCGGAGATAAGGAAGTCCTTGGCTCTTATATGAGGAATTGAGGATAGGAGAGTTTGACTCTCTCTCTCGCTCTGATGCTATGCTTGCAGCAGAGTGGTGTAGTGAAAGTCATAGAGGAATGGGAAGGGTAGTAAATAAAACCCCTATTAAAAGTTTTTATTACTTTTGCAACTATAAATTGAGGACTTGACGTTCTCTCTCAAGAAATATGTTTCGATACACACACACACACGTACATATGGAATACATGTATGGGACAAGGTAGCGCACAGATAGCAAACATCCACTCACTCAGTTCACGGAGCAGGAAAGAGATTCAACATCAGCGAAGCAATATTCAAGGCATAAGTTGTTGTCCTCGTTGTTCTTTCCGTCTTGTCAACAGCCAAGTAAGCAAGGGAGTGAAGAAGAAGAAGAAGACTTTTCTCCTTTTTTCGCAAGAGAGAAAAAAGACGAACAAGGAAAGTCCAAAGTTATCTCATTATTTGTCCCTCTTACTTACTGACATCGTCGTTCTGACGTAGTCCAACTCCTTCGTACATCCTGTTTTTATGTAAGCATATACATTCCTTCTCTCTTGTCACGTCGAAACCATGAGAAAAGGAGAAGAGTGGAAAGTCGGAGTAAAAGTTGTCCCCTTCCACTTTACCGTTGGGAAAAAGTTGAGCGGATTTCCAGAGTAAAGCTTTTTATGAATGTGAGACAATGAAATGAGAGGAATATGTATATGAGAAGGACTGATTATGATGATTATGTTGATAATCATCAAGAGTGGCAGTTATTAGTTCAATAACCTACTCGAGTTTACTCGAGAAATGAAATCTGATTTCTTTGCGCATAATATGATTCATGGAAGAAGGGGGTCGTCGTGCTTTAGTGAAAATTTTCACATTTTACATCATCCACGACACGATGATGAAGATGACAAGAAGAAGGTAACCATTTCAAGTTCTGGTGATTACAATTACTTCCGCCAGCCACTCCACCTTCACCTACCTGTTCGTAATGAATTACTTGAAAAGTTGTTATCAGTGGATTGGATATATACAGCGTTCCCTCCTCATCCTCACTCCACCGATTTTGTTCACGATATACTGATCTTCAAACTATTTCATAATTCAACTTCTCTCTCTCTCCTTCTTCTCGTGAAGAGTGAGGGGAAAAGTGTCGAAAACTTAGTTTATCCGAATTTCCCTAATTGTCTCCTCGCATGCTGAGCTCTGAGCTTGGGAAAAGCATGTATGTGAGCTCTTGGTGACGTATCGTTTGCCGTATGTATGCCTCACCCCAAAAACTAACTAAAAGTGAAAGCTCTCCCTTTCCTCGCCAACTCTCTTTATAATAATATTTCCAGAGAAACTAACATTTTCCCCTGTCAACTTAAAGCTTGCAACTTTTACGACACAGAGTTTTGCTACATGAAGTTCAGAGGTTATTCACTCGCAGATGAGAACTCTCTGCTCTTTTTTCCCTAGTTTTTTTTAGGAGTCCCAAGTTGTTGGTGCTCTGGTATGCAAGTTTTTTGAAGGTATGTTTCGCAATAATAAGAACGACAGATGATCCTCCACTTTCGAAAGTATTATTCAGCGTCTCTTCTCTCTCACCATATTTTTTTCTCGTCAAGCAAGACTCCTCTCATCATTTAACAAGTCAACATTCAGCATCTGGTGTCACCACCGGAAAAAAATAGTACGACGTCTACTAAACCTGGTTTCATTCATCATTTTTTTCTCGTCTTAAATCATGATCCGATGTAAATGTGTTTTTCTAGCTCATATTTTTTCCAGTAATTTTCGCCTCTCCTCACATTTTTATTCCGTCACGCCAAATGTTGCCCGATCAAAACCTAAAACATATGGTTCCATTTGGGAGCTGGAATTTTTTCCAATTGAAATGAAAACATACGAGCGGCATAGCAAATTTCCCCATTCTCGCAATAGATTTCTTACAAAAAAAAATCCTTCCTAAATGTGTTGACTCTTCAAACATTTTCTACTCCATTTACAACTTTCATTACCTTGTTCACGGTTCATTAGCTTGGAGAATTGAAGCAAACACTTTTTTCCCCTGATTACTCTTCTGCTCATTCAACTTAGATTTTTGGTGAGAGTGTATGATGTTTTTTTTCGTCTGGGTAAATAAGAGAGAGGAAAAAAATCTTCCGTGAGAATTCCTCAATCTATCCCAATTTTATATATTTTTCCTTCTGCTACTGCCCCACTTATTCTTCTGTAATCGTGCCTCTGTTTTTTTTCTCTGGTGAAGAATCAATGCATGAATCAGAACAAAATTAAGGGAGGTACAGGTCGAGGTTGTTCATTCAGTAATGAAATGGATTCCCCAGATGCATTGATATTATGGTACTCAGTAACGCATTCAAATGTAATTATTGTAGCCAATGTTCTGAGTGAGAGGAATGGGTTTTCCTATACATCCTCTCTTGTCGAGAGTGGAGGAGATGGAGGAAGTGCGAGGGAGAAAGGGAGATCGTGTACGTGTGTGTGTGGAGGTGGAGAGAGGAGGAAGTGGCACGCGAGTATTACACAATAACGCAACATTATCATTGTACCTAAAGCCCCATATAATTCATCCGTGTACAAATCTGGTTACTTTTCTCCCAAAAACTTGGAGTGATTCCATTCACAGGTAATGTAGCGAGCAACAATAATGAATGCTAGAGCACACACGCTAGAATAGAAGAGTCGCTATTCACCATAGCACCAACCATAAGGCATATGTTAACAGGCGGGAGAAGGAATATATTATTATTGCTCCTATCCCACACTCTCTGGCTTGTCGAGAGTCGAGAGCATGGTGGGGGAAAGGAGGGAGAGTTGAGGTAAGACAAATATGATTTACTTGCTTCACCATGCTTCATCAATTATAATTATGTTGCACGGGGCATTTACTCATTTCGTATATAGAGGAAAACACGTTGAAATACATATTTTCGCCGATAAACACCATTTGCAAAATCTCGTCGGCTCGGTGCACCATGTTCGTACGTACGTAGTGCTCGCATCACATCGCAAACTCTGAAAGTGTTGGAGGAAAATGAAGCAAAGCGCGTCCAAAGTCCATAAACACACATGGGTTTTATTTTGGAGGGTAGCACACCAGCGTAAAGTGTTCTAGGTTGTGTGAGCGAGCGCCCAGAATAGGTGGTGAGGAGAGGATGGGATACGAGTGTTTCATAAGAAGTAGATTAATGGTGGGTGAGAGAGTGCACACACAAATATCACGTTTACACACACTATCATGGAGGAAGGAGACGATGGGTTTTTTTCCTTTATGAACAAGGGTGATCACGATGATGATGCTTGTGGAAAGGAAGAAGGGGAAAGTATGAGGAAGGAGAATGGATGTGAATTGGGAAAATTACGACCACCACCACTAATTAGGTTTTATTTTAGAGCGTCTCTCTACAAACGTGGTGGAAGAGGTGGAGGAGAGTTTGTTGTAGCAAATACGTTTTCTTTAGGCCCTGACTAAAGCATACACACCAAAAAAAAACATACTCCAAGTTTGTTTGGGCTTAATACTTGTAGTCATCTTTATTTGTAAGAGAGTACATGTATACACAAACACCCACACTTCTTTGCCCAAACTTTTGTACAACCGACCTTTCACACTGCACAGATCCATTCAAAAATATAATTCTTTGTGATGATGGGAAAGAGGGTTTTGTAGCCAAGCCAGTCAAATTCATACACTTTCTTCCAACATGAAGAAAACACACACAAAAAGCAACAAAGTCACCTCGAGAGAAAACTGTTTCATTCTGTGTTCCTCTCTTTCTTTTCTCTCTCTCTTTTCTCTTTAAGTTGGGACCCAGGGGCAGTTGTTATTCCTTTGCTCCCATTTTGCGTAAAATAGAGAGAAAGTGAGAAATAAATGTGGAATGGTTAGTCAGGCAAAAGAAGGTTTCGCTCTGGACAAAGTAAAATCATGATTACTTTTTTGTATCTTGCTTGCCCACAACAACTATCAGCAGAGCTTCATCGTCCATTCTTTAAAACACAACCACTTACATAATTGTATGCATTAGTTTTGAACACTTGTGTGGTAATATTACTACGAGTTTCCTTCCATTTTCTACAACAAAGCTTAAACACTACTGCACCCTGTATGTGTGGGTGGGTGGTGGTGGGTGTGCTGATGAGATGGGAACTTTTTCTTAAAACTCCTTTCAGCATTCAACTAACTCGTTTTCTCTTTATTGTCCTCGGTTTTTGAAACTCCAACTTATTTCACACTGCAAAACGGAGAAAATGGAAGGCGAAGCAAATCACAAAACAACTAATCTACGCATTTAAAATTCCCAACTTTGGCGAAGCTATATGATCTTTCGTACCAATAAGCATGATGTGTGAATGTGACCCTGTATAATTACTCTGTTTCTAGTGGAGAAGAAGACAGAAGTAGAGTTTGTCGCATGGAAGGTCAATTATAATTTCCAGGCTCCATTTTTTATTGTGAGTATGCGTTCCTCAGTTGACGAAGCTGGGATTCACTAGATTAAGGCATCACTAAAAAAATTACCGTAATAAACCAGTGACGAGAGAGAGAGAGAGGGAGAAAATATTAATAATCCTTTCCTGTCTGTCATAATTAATGACGATGGGCAAAAATTTTACTTTTACTTTGTGCGTGAGTAATGAGGTTGAAGGCGTTTCTCCACGTTGCACTCTACATTCAGGATTATGATTATACTAGATACTAGATGTGATCATGGAACTACTCAGAACATCCGTGTAGATTAGCTATGATCATTGCGAGGAAATATTCTACGCCCATTTCTTTCACGGTTTTGCTCCACTGACACGGATTTTTTTTCATCGTCAAAATACACGACATAATTTTATGTTAGAGATAAAGAGAGTGAAGAACAAGTCCAATCCGAAGGTACATGTATAACATTTACGTTTTCACCATTTCACGTTCGCAGATTCATTTTCATTCCAAATCCACATTCTGGAGAAAGTAGCTTCTTCGCTAATGTGATTCATATGGTAATGGAGCAGACAATATGAGTATTTATTTCCCTTTGCCTCTTTTATCCATCCAAAAAGCTTGGCTTGTCCAGCCAAAAGTTTTTCTCTCCAGAATATAACTTTCCTTTTCAAATGCTATTTATAACATTCGTTCATTCATCAGCACAACTTTTGAATCCATCACAATGATGTCTTCACTTCCTTCATTTTCGTTTGGGTCAAACAAGCCTCTTTTCACTTATTGTTTGCCAGAGCCAGTTTTCCAGCATTGGTGAGTTACGAGGAAAGGGGAAAAGTAGGAGAGAGAGAGAAAAAAAAGTGAACGACTTTCATGGTCGAACGAGTGTTTTCTCCTGACTACTTTGTAACTACCAGTCTTTAACAGTAACCGTACTAATGATCTTGGCCAAAAAATTTCATCAAAAAATTGTGCCCAACTACTTTCGTATGTATCTACATTCCGTCTGAAAAAAACTCCTGTTCCATGGATTTAGTTATATCGATAAGGGCAGACGAAGTACAATATGGTCTGGGCATGTTCGTACATACGTGGATATACACTTTTATATATGAAGTATATGTATGTAGCTAACGAAATGAACATTTTTTTTCATCTTCTCTCCCTTCTTCCTTTTTTATCACTATCATCATAAATTCATTAGTGTAGACAATGAAATGAGTGAGCCGTTCTCTTCCTACTTTCAGAAATGTTCCCTTTCGCACAACGTCAAAACGAACTTTCACTCGTCAGTAGTATCTACGTAGGCACACATATCAAGATACGCACAAGGCGTGCATGCATGGATGCTGATGACAGAGTTGAATGACATGATACTTCATCCTCGAAAAAAATCCATTCGTACAACTTACGTGTGTGTGTGTGCGCACATATATATCCGCTTAAAATGGAAGGGGATAACTTTAGGAAGGGAAAACTCATGTTAATTGTTTAAACATTTTTGAAACAAGTTGGGCATCAATTTCATGTTGTACACGACACGAAAATTAGTCCAGTGAAGAAAAAAATAGGGTGATAATGAGGAAAAGGAAATTGATTGGAATTTGAGCACGTTTCTTGTTAACTTTATTTTTTTGGGACTGGATCAGGCTCCACTTCATGGATTAGATGTTACTAACTGAAGAAAACACATTTTTTACTAATAATATATGAAAAAGTGTGGAAGGGTGTGTGTGTGTGCTACTCGGCTCAAGGAACAAAAAAGTTAGTGGATAACGGTATTATCAGTTTTTAGTGGTTTTCCTATGCGAAAGACCTTTCCCTCAGTTCCATCCATCCGGAGCGAGTTAATACGCATGGTAAAACAAGAACTTGGTAGGCCTCTGTATTTTTCGACAAAGCTATGACCAGTTCATGTTAAAGAAAGTCGGGAGAGGAAGAGAGACAGACAAGAGTACAAAAAAAGTAACGAAAAAATAAGATTTTTTCTCTCCCTTTCCTTCCTTCTTTCTTCAACGGGATGGCCATGTGTGCACTCTCATCATCATATCGGATCCTCCATCTTGGTGCCTACTAACACCAACAGTCTATATAATCTAATATTTTGTAACTATTCAAAGAAATTTTGACATGGAATGATTAATGAGTTCTTTCGCCAAAAAAGGAGGGGGAAGGAGAAGCAGGAGTTTTGGAAAAGGAAATAGAATAAAAAGGATGAAAAACGCATGCTGAATTAAGGCGACATTATACATTTTATCCATGAATATACAAGGAGCAGTAATGGGTGCTTCCTCCAAGATTTATAAAAACATACAGTTGTTTTCCATATGCCTATATATACACATGCTTCTTTTTTTGCGTAGCTTGGACGGAGTCCATATAAGAATAAAATGCAGAGAAAGAAGCTATAGTCCTTAGATATATTTTTTGTACTTTCCCCATGTCAGGCTCGTCTTGTAAAAAAACAGAACACGAAAGTGTATTTTTTTGTGTGTAGTGGCTTAGTTAACAGTGACTAAGTAATGTTATACATTTCTTGTTCGGAAATACGATTATGATTATTGTTATACTCACTCAGTATATTTTATCTATACTTTTGTGCTACCATATTTTTTCAGCTTCCATTTCAACCATGTTTTTCTCTCCTCTTTTCTTCCAGATGAAGAGATGGAAAAGGAAATATAGGAATAGCAAAGTGTATAGAGAGAAAGTTTATAAGTAACACAAGTTCCTTCTGGATTCAATCCACCCACCCACACGAATCGGTGCAAGTTTCCTTTCTGCAAAAAAAGAGGGACTATATCTGCATGCGAAACAGGGAAAGGTAAAGCGAGAGAGAGGGAGAGCAGAAAACACATGGGTTGACTGTCAGAGGTTAATGTCAAAAAAATTGTTTCTTCTTTCTTCCGTGTTCTACTCTTGTTTGATTACGTGTGCAAAAACAAACAACTTTTCGTCTTCCAACGGAGAAGAGAGAGTTTACTTTTGAACGGTAATAACGGGGAAAAGTAATTGTAACGATAAATAGAGAGGACATGGAGCCGCGTTAGCATGCAGGCAGTGGCATCAACTGCGTAGTCAAATGGAACAATCCCTTATTGCTCTCTAACATTAATAGCCAACGAATTACAATGCACATGTCTCCCCATCTCCCATTTTTCTTTCCTTTCAAGGATCGGGAACAGTTTGAATGAATATTCTCTTCTCCTACTTACTCCATTCGGAATATATTCTTTTTTAAAAAAAAGTCTTGCCAAACTTGTGTAGTTTGTACTGTTGCTTGAAGATAACGCTGATAATAGCGATACGGATTGGGAAAAATTGAATCTCAATATAATTCAAGTGGAACGTTTCCCGGAGAATAAGGAGTAGAGTGAATATATGTTGAGAGAGACTCCATTTTCAATTTATCAGGAAAAAAGACGAAATCGTTTTGAAAGTGTATGAGGCAGTTTAGTTCCATTGCCTCATTACCAGTCCAGGATCCACTTTTCAATGAATCGATAAAAAGAAACAGAGAAGTGAAAGTCTTGTTCAAACCGGATGCGTGTGAAACAAGAGGGTACTACTACTCTCCATCTCTCTTTCCCTTGGCAGAGTGAAGTTGTGTAAATATTGAACAACTTCTAAATGAGTGACTCTATTGAAATTCAGGCGTAAAATGGCTTCTTCAAAAATTAACTTTGAGCCTCGCCGCTCCGCTGTAGAAAGTGGAGGGAACTCATTGAATTTGAGTTCTCAATAAAAGTAATAAAAGGAACAGGTAGACAAAATTAATATGAGCAAAAAATGAGTAATAAAACCTTCTCCGTTGCAAACATATGGAAGTTATGGAGTATAATATTCTCAATATTGGAGGGAAGCATTCCAGAAGTCACATTAGTTCTCCGCTTAATTACTCAGCGAACATTCCCAAAATACATGATAGTTTCCTGGTTCAAGCACAAAAAAGGAAACGATGTAACTGTCAGAGTGCATCAACCTACAAGGAGATATTTTTTGGCACGTTCCCAAATTCCTCAATACCATCATCAATAATATTACCACTTGTATCAGCGGATAGAGAGCGTGTTTGTTTGTACTGCCGGGATCGTTGTTCTCTAGAGTTGATTGAACAAGAGAAAAAAATAGAGAGAGAGAGAGCGATTTGTTTACGAGAAATGATTGGCTGACATTGTTGTTGTACATGATCATGGACGACAGTTATTTTCGGATACATAAAAAATACATACATTTTAAATCCGTTCTGGCCATTTTTTGTCTGTCTTTCTTGCAGAGTCTACGATATTTTTTTTTGTTGGTAAGGACGAGCAGCAAAACTTTGTTACAACTGGCTGTCGCTGGTGTTTACTTTCTAGAAAATTGTATTACACATGACAAGCTGTCATGTGAGAAACCTCGTCGTATTTATGAGAATGTATTTTACTCGTTCTGTCTTTTTTCTTCTCCCCATTTCCTTCCTCAAGTTTCTTATAAGGAGAAAGGCAAATCTTCTGCGCACATTCCCCCCTTCGAAACAGGCTCAATCCCACGACCACTCTCTGAATCAACATGTTTGTTTATGAGGAGTTTCCTCGTCCGTCCTATTCCTACAGGCTCAGTTAGTGTCTCGTCGTTTTTTTCAGTTGGCGAGGAGAGGACAAGCCCATTGTTTTCTCTAATTTCATCATCATTCTTTTCCAGCTACTTTCTCCCGTCTCTCTCTAACCAATGGCTCGCTTCTTGTTCATATTGGTGTGTACAGGGAAAAATAGAGAAAAGGCAAATGATCCTCATATCTCATTGGCGACATCATTATCATTATTGTCATTATCTGAGCTTTCCTCTCTTTCTCCCTGATTCTTTTTTTCTTCTCTTCTCTTTCTCCGAAAATCTACTTGTCTCTGAAGTTATTGCTAGTGTACACAATAGTGTTCAGTACACATTACGGACGCGATGACTTTCCTTCCGTCCGACTCTCGAGTGCGTGAAGAAGAAGAAAACTGGGAAAGACATGCATGACAATACTACATACCTTCCATCTCTTTTCCGTGTGGGCACGATATGCAACACCAGTTTTTTTCTTCAGTCATTTGATCCATGCTATGGACGAAGAAGAGAGGGCCAATGCCCGACTGGTGTACTACTTAAAGAATATTTCCTATGCTCTACGGACAATATACATTTGTATGCGTACATTGTAGAAAGTTTAAGGAGTTCTTGAAAGAACAATAATATATTTTCACGATTATAGTTTAAGCATCCTTGGAAGACAACTAAATATACACATTATGTTTTGCTAGTGGAACTTCTGGGAGAAGAAGAAACGTGGAGAGAGAAAGTAGAAGACAAGTAGGAGGATAATACCTTCGAATATGTATGTATACTCTGCAGAGATTATCTGTATTGTATGGAAATGGGAGTTACTCCTACATCCTTCCACTACTTTTTGTTTCCCTTGTATTGTGATCCATCTTGTTCGTGTAATGAGAAATCTACAACTGCAATGTTTCCATTCCTCTCTCTCTCTGTTGTTCTGGTTTTTTGTTCCCTTTCACGACGCTTCCCGGAAATTGTAAATGAAGTACACTTTTTGACAAGATAATGCAAACGAATGAATGGTCGAAACTCTTAAGTATATTAGAAGAGAGAGGGGGATCCATTCACACGATACATGCTTCACGGAGCATCCTTACATACATTCCCCCAAAAGAAAGCATCTAAAATCTAATATACTTCCCATTTACGCTCATTTTTAGTACCTTTAGACGAGCTACTTTTTACAGTAGTATCACTCCAATTCTTTTCATTCATTACCTCACTTGATTCTTTTGTTGTGCATAAAAAGCTATTCGAAAAGAAGAGAAAATCCCACAACATAATGCGATCTAATTTTCGAGCTGTTCACAGTTTTTTTCTGGAATTTATTTCCATGTGATTATATTATTGTTGTTTTGGAAGCTTGCGCACACAACCGCACAAAAGTCTTGTGTGTTCTTTTCTTGGAAGGCTTCTTCCTCTTTAAAAGTGTGGTTGGGGTTGCCCCTGTCCCAAGGAGATTACTTTTCCACGCAACTCAACATGCATTGAACCACACAGTGGCACAGAAATTCTTTGCTTGAAAGATGAAGCAGCAGAGAACTATGTATCTACCTTTTTCTTTGAATGGAATAAATTATTTTAAACTTTATTTACTCGTTGTGAAGGAAAAGTTGACCGGATTTATGACTTGTATCTCATTCTGTTCAACTTTTACTTTGGCTTCCTAATGAAATATAATATTTTTGGAGTGGGAAAATTGTGTGATTGCTCTTTGCCAACTGGTCCTGGCCTACTTTCACTGTTTGGTTTTGTGCCGATGATGTACAAGTGAGATGCTTTAATAATATTTTGGTGGAAACTGGAAAGAAAGGAGAAATGGATGAAAGATAAACTGTATAAATATGGCAAACCTTGAACTAAATACAGGAGCAAATGGCTACAGCCGTACTGACAATAATGAAATGACAAAGCGAACTTTGAGTTTGAAAGGCTTCTGTTTTTCTCCTCCAGACTCTATACTCACGTTTCATCTCCCAGATTTATATTAGAAGGATGTGGAGGAAGGAAGCGAGTTTAACTCAATACACGCGACCACATACATTTTGCCTTGAGAGAAAAAAAAATGCTTTCAACAACATCTATTTCCCCTTATTTCCGAGAAGGGCAAACGACCTTCACTGATTAATCGAAAAGAGAGGTTGAAGGGCGGAAGAAAGCAATTTTCGATGGCCACATAAACACACTTATTGTCTCGGCTGCAACTCCACATGTATACATGCGTATGTGTTTACAGGTCTCCCTTCTGCAGCAAACACATTCTATTCTGCATTCTTTATTTTCACTTTCGGAAAAGTTGTTTTCCAACTTTTATCCTCTTCTTCTTCTTCGAAAGCGTTGAATTACACTCATTGAGAAAATAAGATAATGGAGGGGAAACTTGAGAGACTTGGAGTGAACCTCCCATGGCTGCAATTCAACTTAGGACAAGCGGAACAAGAAACAGTAGTAAAAAGGGGAGAGGAGTAGTGGCATAGAGTCGAGCACGAGCTGCAGCAGGAGCGAACAAGGTAAAAGTCATTTGCTGAGTGAAAGTTGTTATCATACATTATATATTTAAAGTGTGCATCTCCAACTGTTTCTACCATATTATTTGGAGGACGCATGGAGAAAACAACAAAATTATATATAAACATGTCCCTCTCGTTTCCCCTTCTGTCGGAGTTCATTCTCCTAATAATAATCACGGAGTATTAGTACAGGGTTAAAGTCTGGAGAGAGAGAGGGAAAAAATATACATATTGTCTCCTTAAACTATAGTGAACTGCACCAGAGAGAAAAGTTAAATAGGAGCATACATATAAATAGGGTTTGTGTATAGAATTAGGGTAAAACTATGAAAAGTAAGGAACATGTCGTGGAAAGTTTTTGGATGTTGAATTGGAGCAAGGCACGGCAGGCACGACGACACTCACTGTGACTCTCTCTCTCTCTCTCATGAACATTATGGACATAAGTCAGAAAAGTGCATTATGACTCCGACGACCCTCTCTCTCCCCATGCGTATTCCCTCGAATACGCGCTCCTTTCTCCTCCATTCATTTCAAATTCCTGACACTGAAATCAACTTATGTTACAATTGAAGAGGAGAAAGAGAGGAAGTTTGGAAGCCCACTCAATTACTCACTTGTGTTGATTGTACATGATCCCATTCCAGAATCAACATGATATAAGCAGACACACACACAAACAAACAAACACGCATATATTGCGAAGAAGTGAGTTTCTCTTGTATTTGTATGCATGTAGATGCGATCCAGTGTGGTGTGGTGGAATGGAATGTGAGACAGAAGGAGTAATAGTGGAGGGACTACTCCTACATAACACTTTACATAATGCTCGTGAGGATTCACAAGTTGATGTTCGTATTTCATTGGGGCTTTCACTTGTTTTTATATACTTTGTTGCCGGCAAAACACCGGGCGGGATGGTTGCACAAGGCTTTAACTTGCCCATTCCTCGGGACCCTCTTTCTCTCCTCCACAATCCAACGAAGAACAAAAAAAAAGGAATGCAAACCATAAACTTTTTCTCAAGGAGCAAAACAATGTAAAGGAGGAAGAGAGAGAGAGAGAAGTGAATAGTTGTAAAAATACCAATAGTTCTCCCTCTCTTTTGCCAGAGAAGCGAAAGAGGAACGAGTCACGACAGTTTAAAACTCCAAAGACTTCTCCTTTCCTTCTCTCTCCTAAAGCTGTGCATTTCAAGTCTTAACTGTTTTACATAACATCAAAATGCATCTTTTCTAAGTAGGTAGGGAGGAAGCAGAGAGAGAGAGAGAGAGAGAAAGAGGATGAAAAGATAAAAATATTCTTTGTGCACTCAACTTTCCCTTTCTGGTTTCTTTCTTCATGGCTTGAAATTTCTACCATATGATTTTATATAGAACATAATCCTGTATGTTTAAGAAGAGAGAGAAAGATATTCAAAAAATAAGGTTTTTCATGCTCTCCGAGGCATGAAATAATGCATTATGATGATGACGACAAGGAGAGATAACATCGAGAGTCTCTCTCTTTCCTTACATCTACTTATACGCCAACAATAGTGTAAATATCTAATGGGTAGCAAACAAAGTTACACGTGTACTCTCTGATCTTGCAAGCCTCGCGCTTTGTCTTTCCTTCCATTACAAACAAAAAATCTAGCGCTTTCACAAAAATGAGTTTTCTCTTTTGTGCAGTGTTGATGCGTATGCCTCCTTCTCCAACCTTCTTGCAGATATTTTTTTTTCTCGCTCGCGATAAAATTGAAGAGGTGAAAGCAACGCTTTCTCTCTCTCTCTCTCATCTCAACTGTTTCCTACCTGGAGCAACTCTTGTTCCGCTTTCCATTCAAAATATCTATATCACATTGTCTCTGCTGTGTGATATGCAAAAAGCATTCATGAGTTCATTCAACACTTTCCCACTGAAAGTATATTCCCTCTGCAGCTCGTCGCTGTCACTGGAAGCATTTCATTCAGAATTCGTCTCCATCCACCACCACCACACTTGTATCACAATAATTTACTTGATGCAATATAGCTAAAAACGCACTTTTCTCTCAAGTTCCTCGCTGATGGCTGAATTTGAATATTGCAATATCTTTTATAAAAATACATCATGTGGAAGGCTTTTATTTATATCTTGCATCCTTTCTCTACATGTTTTTTTTCTCCTAAAAAGCTGCTGGCAAAGTATAATTTGTTTCACTGATGCGTAACATAGTCTGCAATAAACAAGACGCAATTGCTGTGAACCAATGGCAGTATTTACACTTTTCCTCTTAGTTTCAAAGTTGTGAATTGTCTGGTGGCTATGTTTAAAAGGTATAAAGGTTGAAATCGAATTTCCTCCTCCCAACCATATATGCAAATTAACGACTTTCAAGTGAAAATCGCTAAAATTTGCGGAGGCAAATTCCTATCTTTCTCGGTGACAAACACGTATATAAAGCATATGCATAACACAAAATGTCCTGTCGACAAGTTCGGGTTGTTTATGAACCGCTTTCATTTCACTGCGTAAAAACGTTTTTCCCCTTAAATTTGAATATTTTTTTCCTCCTTATTCACGGAATGATTACAGAAAACATACTTGGTGACTATGTTCCAACATTTGAACTCACTTCTCGTAAATCATACGAGAGGAGGAAAAGGGCATAATTTACATTATGCTGCCGGCGATCAGCTAAAAATTCTTTTCCTAAGATTAGACTAGACTAACGCATTTTCCGCGGAAATGCCCACACACGGCCTTCCTTCTCAACGTACACAAATTCCAACGAATTCAATGTGCTTGAAATTTGCGAGTCAAAAACGTAGCGGAGGAAGAAGAAAAAAGTGTGTTACGTAGGCAAAGGGAAGATTTATTATTCACGTTACAAAAAATATCGAAATACTTCGTAACGCTGTAAATGGAGCATGTTTGCTCTACTTTTTTACATTATTGTAAACATATTCAAGAAACGTGATATTTTTATTATTTTCACAGGGAATGTACTTTTATTGCAAGAACTTGCTTAGAACAGGAATGTTGACGTAGCAAGTTCATTGCTATTCTACTTAATTCGAAGGGATTTCGAATCGATTGAAAAGTTTGCAGCCATTTCAAGTTATGAATCGGTCTGGTAGTCAAGGTGACTTTTCTTCTTCTTTCGGATTCACTATAAGCACAAAAAGTTTATTTTTAAAAGTTAATTTTTATTTAGATTTACTTATACCACCAGCGTATACATCCTGGATTGTGAGCTCTCGATAAGTCACAATGACAACATTAATCTTCGTCACAAGTGTACATAAAAAGTGATGTAATCTTATCAGTAATTAAGCTCATTTTCCAAGAGAAGTCGTAACGTGCATGATTATGTTTTAATCGGATTGAGCATATGCCTACTTCTGCTACTTTTCACATGAAAAGTGTTAAAATGACGAAGCTCGCATTTACTTTCACCCAACCCGGCTCTATTTCTGTGTATATTCGTATTGCACAAAATATTTTGTATCGTTGCTCTTCCTTTTTTGTATTTCCAGCTTCCACTCATGTTTCTCTGTAACGTGGCCATTGTTACAGTGAAAAGGAGAAAGAAAAACTTGTTGTTCCAGGATAATTTACGGCTGGCTGGGAAGTGTCACGAAGAATTATGAGACTCATCGTCGAATATCTCTCTTCCCGTGCATTATCTTGCACAGGGTACAACTCGTACGTGTGGTTCTGTTGTTTACCGCTCTCTCCCTCTCTCTCTCTCTCT
>JAQFZW010001492.1:0-26340 GCA_034687055.1 Heteromurus nitidus
CAAGCCGGGTCGGCTCGCGGGTCGGGTCGGTGGTTTAGCGAGCCAGCGGGTCGCCGACCCAGAAATGAACAAGTGTGCTGTCAGCACGTAATATAGCCGGTCATGGTCATAAACGGGGATATGGGTCATATTTGGCCGGTTATAATGGCCACATACACATTTCAATGTTGAAATTTTGTCTCCGGTCGCCATTGTCAAAAAGAGGGGTACAATAAAGAAGGATGCAAGTGCGGTCAATTAAACTGACAATGAGCTTTTTTATTTTTCTTCCCGACATACTCACGCAGTCCGCAAAAACACTTGATTGAAGTTTTAAAGTTATAGTCTTAATCTCAGTATGTATTTAAAATGTTTTCCCAAATCTCACACAATCAAATAATACCGGCCACTCGCACTGAAAATATTTAGTCAACCAAACAAAATCATTTAAAAATACCGTGAATTTATGGAGCTTAAAAACCGACAACCATGTACCTTTTATCACATCTGGCCCCCATCCAAACACCGCCAGTTGTACGAGTACATGGACACTCCCCTGTTTTAAACTCCTTCCAACTTGAACATGGACATGCCAGCAGCGGACTTCTAATGGATTGGAGGAAATATCTTGGGCATTTCAGATGCGAGCAGGCTAATAAATGGAACAGTGAAATGTGATTTTCAAGAAAAGTATGTCATGACTAATTTATATAAAAAAAATTAGTTTTCACGATGCCCACCCAATCGGTCAAAGTGTGGTTCACAGTCCTGCTGTGTCTCTCCACCGTTTGCTAAATCATAAATATAAAAAATGAAATTTTAATATTCAAGCTTTAAATAAACTACGGAATTATCGGAATTTTACGATAAAAGTCGGCATGTCCAGCCTGAACAACGGAACCATAGCGACCTTGCATTGGCGTATCAAGCCAATGGAGGTGAGTTCCCATATTGCAGTGCAATATCTGGAAACAATAACCCAAAATAATTAACTAATTTCCTAATTTCTCTGAAATTAAAATTGTTTAGCATTAGTCATAAAATATTATTTACATCCACAAACTTTGCATCACTTCTCTCCAAAAAGTTTGAAGTATCCAGTGGCATTCTGCCCAACTTATCGAATTCAGGTCCTGCAGGATCGATTCCTGTAATTCTTCCGATCTTATTCCCATCAGCCATATGTTGAACATAATATCCGGCACTACCCACAGCGTGCGCTCCCAGAGAGTATCCGATGAGGTGAATGTCATCCCAACTTTGAAACACGTTTTCATTTTTCAACCGAATCAGGAATTCTGCTAGATCCAAGCCGGCATATTTTATAGATTTCGCCGCAATCGGATACTTGTGAAGTGGTAATGTTGCTAGAGAAGTCCAATCCACGACGATAATATTTAAAGTGCTGTCCAGTGCGCCGTATTCTGATTTAAAATACTTTGATAAATATTTGAACAAATTTAGAAATTCGAAAATGCTGATGAATTTTGACTTGTTCCTCTACCTTCCCCTATTTGAAGTGTCATTTGTCTTTTAAGATTCCAGTAAGCTGGTTCCCACGGGAGGCACGAGAATCCGTGCGTTATCACTTTGATTCTCCCACCAAAATACCAGATCTCGGTTATCACTGTGCCGTCACGGGGTAATTCGATCCATTGGTGTGAACTTGGATCGAAAATATATATGCAGTCCTTCGATACTGCCAAATATTACTTTTTGAATTTTTAAATATATTTTTAATACCTTCGATGATAATGGAAATAGCGAATATGCTCCTTCAAAACGGTGCTCCGCACATTCTCGTCGATTTCTATGTGGAACGGCTGTACATGTAGTTCATAGCAGAGAACAATCTTGAACGAAAGGGGGAAAATTAAGGTTAGGTGCGAAACCAATACGAATACTTTATAAGCGATCATGGCAGATAATCGTACTACTGACAAGCTTACTAGAATTCAAATGATTACTTGCTTGTCGATGAAAGAGACACGACACAACGCTTTGACGACCCATGACGATGGGTCGTCGAAATTTAAAGCCAGCACTTGACTGAGAAAGGTCAACGAGTGGATATGAAAGAAGGCGACGAATGTGACAATAATTGTCAGTAAAAAATATTACGAGTGTGTATGATGTCATTCATCTGAAAACAAGAGCGACATTTTAATTTAATTGCCAAGAAGCACTATTGCGAAATTGAATGATTTATTGCGAGTTTTTATTTTTCTGCAGTTAAATAAAATAAAATTCCATAATTCGTTTCCTTAATGCAAACATTTATTTTAAAGTTGGATTCTTGTCAAATTTTTAAATAATATTTCCCTCTCGCACTATATTTAAGCAACAAAAAGTCACAACGTTATTTTTTGTAGAATACGATTTAAATATCTCAAAAGTTATACTTTTAGCAACCTTTTATCACATTGGCTTCCCATCAACACTCCGCCCCCTTTGGTTTTATCACAGTGGCAGCTTCCACTTTGAAATCGTTCCCAGTCGGAGCACGGACAAGCCCAATACTTGGCAAATATTGAGTTGACAAAAAATTTTGTGCAAATCATGTGGGAGCATGCTAAAATCATCACAATGCATGCATTAAACTTGATTTTTTAAGTCCTTCGATGGAAGTTTGGAATTGACAAAAACTTACCAAGTTTATCCAAGGCTGGCATGCATTGAGGCTGTGACTCTCCACCGTTAGCTGATGGAGAAAAGCGTAGATGAGGAAAGAGGAGAATTATTTCTAAGTTCAATATACAAATATTATTCAAACTTACGATAAAAATCAGCATGCCCTGCTTGAACGAATGATCCATATCGACCGAAAATAAATGGTGCTTCCAGCCAGCTCCCATTTTTACCCATGTTGCAATGTATTATCTAGCGAAAATCGAGTTTTTCTCAAAATAAATCCACGGTCAAAACATTATTTTTTTAAGTTTTTTAAAAGAATTCTCACATCCACAAAATTGGCATCATTTTTCTCCAGAAAGTTGGTAGTATCCTTGGGCATTTGCCCTCCGAGTGAGTCAAAATCCGGTCCGCTTGAATCTATTCCCGTAATTCTACCAATCTTTTTTCCTCCGGTCATTTTCTGAATTTCAAACCCTGCCACTCCTGCAGCGTGTGTTCCAAGAGAGAACCCAATGAGATGGACGTCATCCAAGTCTTGGAATAAGTTCGCCTTTTTCAGTCGCATCAAAAATTGTGCGAAGTCCAATCCCGCGTATTTAACATTCTCAGTAAGCATATAGTATCTGTGCACAGGCACCGTAGACAAGGATGCCCAGTCAACGATGATAATGTTAAATGTGGGCTGTTTTAGATTGCCGTAAGCTAGTTAAGTTTTTGAAGTAAAATTTGTACAAAGGAATCAAATTTACAAACGTTTTGAATTTTTTAATATAATTTTAGTTAACCTTCCCCAATACTTAGACTTCCGTGGTCTTCAAGATTTTCAGTAGGAAGTTTCCATGTCGTCATTGTAAATCCGTGAATGATCATCTTTATCTTCCCATGAGGAATCCATAGTCCTTTTGGGACATTACCGTTTCGAGGTAACTCAACCCAAGTTTTCTCACTTGAACAAAAAGTACTTTCCATAAAGAATTCCAAAACCATTATTGAACTAAATTTTGTTTTTCACTGTTTAAATACCTTCGATCGTAGAGCAAATAGCGAATTCGCTCTTTCAGGAGAGTACTTCTCACTCTCGCGTCTATTTCAAAGTGGTACACATGTACATCTTCAATGCACATGGCTATCCTCAACGAAAACAGAATGAAGGCAATAATTGTGTTATAAATTGAGATGGATTTCCCAGATTTTAAGTTTCGTCTTTCCAGCATTTTGATGACACATGGAAGTGATTTACCTACACTTTTCTGGCAAAGGATTATTGTGTCTGTGTCCGTGTGACAGTTTACATTAAACGTACCGACACTACAGCAATAAATGTATTGCGGATATAAAACTCGTAAATTCGGATATTTTGTGACGTTGACGTCTCCAACAAAATATAAAAGAATGGAACATCTATGAATGGCTAAATAAAACACCGAAATAATTAATTCCGGAGGTGAACTTTTATACACATAATGCCCTGATAATTGTTAAAGAAATGACGCAATCACAATAATTAAATTCACAAGTAAGATTTAATCTGGCTCAATGCCAATTTATTTTATCTTCATTTCCAAAAGTAAACATAGGATCTCGCAGGGATATGTAATAACCACCACGTGCACTAAAACATTTTTTACCCAAAAAATATTTTGGTTTTCATCAAATTATAACTCGTGATAAATGACCTTAATTCGATAATTCGTCCAACATTTTTGCCTCCAGCCAGACTTCCCATAACGCGTGCTCCCAGGGAGAATCGATTGGGTGAACATCATCCCAATTTTGGAAACTGCTTCCGTTGTTCAGACGATTCAAGAACACGGCTAGGTCCAAGCATAAGCATGTCATCCCATGGTACATAGAACATTCCTGATTCGGAAATGTTTAAATCATTTCAAAGTATCTGAGGTCATCCGAAGCTACGCGTCACATCTCAGCAGAAATCGCTAGTCACCCACTTTTATGCTTCTCTGAGGGGGTGCCCAGGAGTGTCTTAAATATCGACTTCCTCATGGTCCAAACAAAGAAGAAACGGGCTTTCTTTGAATACATTTTTGGATATTTGGCAGTGCTGGGAAGTGATATCTCACGATACATTTCCGACTGGAGATTTCTTCTGGGATGTGACCGGTAGCTTTGGTCGACCGCTGATACTTCGAAATGATTTTAAAAATTGCCGCGTCCGAAATTTTGGATGTAGCTATGGGATGACATGCTTTGTAAATGGAAACAAAATGTTAGTAGTCAAAGCTTTCATAGCACTCTTAATAGTTGAGAATTTCTACTGTTTTCCAACCTTCTCCAATTTGAAGAGCCATCGGATATCTGTCTTTTAAGATTCCAATAGGATTGCTCTCATGGAGAAATGAGAAGGCATGCGCAATCACTTTCATTTTTCCTCCAGAATCCCAAGTCGCATTTGGAACTGCTCCGTTACGAGGTTGAGGTAACTCAACCCAATCGTGTAAATTTCGGTGATAAAGTAAATAGCGAATTCGCTCAATATCGTGTTCTTCACGATGTCATCAGTTTCCAGCTTAAAAGGTAGCGTAGCACTTGGAGTTCGTAGCAGAAAGTCCGCTGGACAGAATACGCCAGCGTTAGAATTAAGGAAGGAGGAATAGAGAGGCGATGGTTCGTATTCATCGCGAATAACAAGATTCACGCAACAAAAACAAGACAAAACTCTTGAAGACTCGTGATTGAAATTAAAAGTTCCGTTTAGTTTGTTACGAAGCAAAAATGGTTACGGATATGAAAAATTGTGTCAAAATTATAGCCACTTAAAAGTAACGAGGGCATTATTTCATGATTTCATTCTGACCCAACGGAAATGTGTGACTTGTTTTTATTGTCGAGACGAGATGTAACCTCATACAATTCTCTCCACAAGTGGTTAATATATTTCCGTGCATGACGGAAGGGTTTGATTTGCTCTCATTCGGGGTCAGCGAACAAATGAGCTATTTCTCTCTCTATTATTATTTTACTTTTCTCTTTATTTAAATTAAAATATTACATTCCCTTAAATTCAGTCTTCAATTTTTGTTGACATGGTCAAAACAATCATTCTCTGGGTTTTTATGGAGCAGGTAACAATTACTAATAAATTTGGTGTAAATTATTTATTCATTTGAGACTTTCAAATTCAGATAGTACCGTCCCCTTGCACTGTGAAAACGATATTAATTCAAATATAAATCCTAATACTTCGCACAGATTATTCAAAGAAGCACTATGATTCGCACCTTGTGTTGCACCGGCTCCCCATCAGCACCCCACCTTTGGACAAATTACATGGGCATTTGCCTTTTTGAAAAGTATCCCAATCCGAGCACGGACAAGCCAAAAGGTCCGTACTTACTGACAGGGTATAATACTTGGGGCAGACATAGTGGGAGCAAGCTTTAACAATTGTAATAAGAAGACGAACAATTTGACACATACATTAATTAATTTAAACCAAAGAAAAATCAAAATGTGCTTAAGTGCCAAACTCACACCGAGTTTATTCAAGGCCCGCGTGCATGTACCTTGTGTTTCTCCCCCGTTCGCTAAAAGATACGTAATCAAATCTAACCGTGTACTGAATTTTTAAAATTTAATGAGTCATACATTGAGTTTTACTAAAATGAATATTAAATTACGGTAAAAATCCGCATGTCCTGCTTGAACATGCGATCCAAAACGTCCATCGCCTAAGACGACATCCGCCCAATTATCATTCATTCCCGGTCGACCCATGTTGCAATGTATTATCTGAGAACGCATTTTAGTTAAGTACTACGTTTCCATTTTCAGAAATTAAAATGATCTTTGTAACCCCTCACATCCACAAAATTTGCATCACTTTTCTCCAGGAAGTTGGTAGTATCCTTTGGCATATTTCCTTCAAGCGAGTCAAAATCCGGTCCGCTTGAATCTATTCCCGTAATTCTACCAATCTTTTTTCCTCTCGTCATTTTTTGAATTTCAAATCCTGCCACTCCTGCAGCGTGTGTTCCAATAGAGAACCCAATGAGATGGACATCATCCAAGTCTTGGAATAAGTTCGCCTTTTTCAATCGCATCAAAAATTGTGCGAAGTCCAATCCCGCGTATTTAACATTCTCAGTGAGCATATAGTATCTGAGCACAGGGACCGTAGATAAGGATGTCCAGTCAACGATGATAATGTTAAATGTGGGCTGTTTTAGATTGCCGTAAGCTAATTAAGTTTTTAAAGTAAAATTTGTACAAGGAAAGGAAATTTACAAATGCTTTGAATTTTTTACAATTTTAGTTAACCTTCCCCAATACTTAGACTTCCGTGGTGTTCAAGATTTTCATTAGGAAGTTTCCATGTATGATCCGTATATCCGTGAATGATCATTTTTATCTTCCCATGAGGAATCCATAGTCCTTTTGAGACATTACCGCTTCGAGGTAACTCAACCCAAGTTTTCTCACTTGAACAAAAATAGCTTTCCATAAAGAATTCCAAAACCATTATTGAACTAAATTTTGTTTTCCAATCCTTAAATACCTTCGAACGTAGAGCAAATAGCGAATTCGCTCTTTCAGGAGAGTACTCCTCACTCTCGCATCTGTTTCTAGGTGGTACACGTGAACTTTTTCATTGCACATGGCAATCTTCAACGAAAACGCGATGATGGCAATTATTGTGTTATAAATTAAGATGGAGTTCGTAGATTTTAAATTTCGTCTTTCCAACATTTTGTTGGCACATGGAAATGGTTTGTCTACACGTTTCTGGCAAAGTATTGTTGTCTAGTCCGAGTCTGTGACAGTTAAACATTAAACGTACCGACGCTTTAACTATAAATGTATTGCGGATATAAAAGTCGTAAATTTTGTATTTTGTGACGTTGACGTTCCCAATAAAATTTGAAAGAATGCAAGATTTATGAATGACAATATAACACCGACAGACCCATAAAAATAATTAATTCTGAAGGTGAACTTTTAGAAACATAAACAATCCTCTGGTAAATAGCAATGGCGCGATCAAAATAATTAAATACACAAAAGATTTAATTTGGCTCAAAATGCCAATTAAATTTATCTTTATTTCCAAAAGTAAACATAGGATCTCGCAGGGACATGTAATAACGGCCACGTGCACTAAAAACATTTTTTACCCAAAAAATATTTTGGTTTTATAATCAAATTATAACTCCCTCCCACGATAATTCACCTGAAAAATTAAAATGAATTACCTCGAATTACATTTGCTTCCCATAAATGCTCCTCCGGACATTATGTCACATTTGCATTTCTGCATTAGGTAATCCCACCAGTTTTCACAAGGACATGCCAGCAGCTCTTCTCTAATGGATTTGTGGTAATAATTACAGCATTTCATATGTGAACAGCCTTGGAACAAGAAAAGGAAAAATTCCAACTTTTATCAATATTCCAGCAGATTATGTTCCGTCAGAAATTTAAAGAGTGTAAATTGGTGTACCTAATGCATCCAATTGTGGTCCGCATTCCTTTTGTGATTCTCCGCCGTCAGCTGATCCAAATTAAATGTATCATGCTCTTTAAACAAAAATTATTTAAAATAACTTTCTCATTCCTAAATTAATAAATTCGTCGTTTACGGTAAAAATCTGCATGTCCCGCTTGAACACTGGAACCATAGCGCCCAACGACCGGTGATTGAAGCCAAGTGACACTAGTTCCCATATTACAGTGTATAATCTGTGAATTAACCCAAATAATTCATAAATTTTACTGTTTTCCCTCAGAAATTGAATAATTAAAATGATTTAATTTTTTAAACTTAATTTTCCTCACGTCCACAAAACTCGCATCACTTCTCTCTAAAAAGGTTGAAGTGTCCTGAGGCATTTCCCCAGAAAGCCCGTCAAATGCAGGTCCGGCTGGATCCAATCCTGTAATTCGTCCAACTTTTTTCCCGCCAGCCAAACTTTGAACATAATAGCCGGCCACTCCCATGACGTGTGCCCCTAGCGAGAATCCGATGAGGTGAACATCATCCCAATTTTGGAAACTGCTTCCGTTTTTCAGTCGAATCAAGAACTCGGCTAGGTCCAAGCCTGCATATTTTACGGATTTTGCTGCGAGAGAATATTTTTCAGCTGGTGTGGTTGCCAAGGGAGTCCAGTCCACGACGATTATGTTAAAATTGTTGTTTTCAAAGGTGCCATACTCTGTTTGAAAGTGGATGATTTTTTTTGAAAATTTATGGATTTAAATTTTTTTTATAAATTCTTCTGTGTAATCTTTGGTTTGTAACCTTCTCCAATTTGAAGGGTCATCTGCCTTTTCAGATTCCAGTAGGATTGCTCCCATGGGAGAAATGAGAAGCCATGCGCAATCACTTTGATTTTTCCTCCAGAATTCCAAGTCGCATTTGGAACATTTCCGCTACGAGGCATCTCAACCCAATCGTGTAAATTTCGGTGATAAAGTAAATAGCGAATTCGCTCCTTTAATATCGTGTTCCTCACGATGTCGTCTGTTTCCAGCTTGAAAGGTAGCACTGAAAGTTCATAGCAGAAAGTAAGCTGGACGGAATATGCCAGTGTTAGAATTAAAAAAGGAAGGATTGAGAGGCGATGATGGTTCGTATTCATGGCAAATAACGGGATTAGGCAACAAAAAACAAGACACAAACAAAGACAAAACTCTTGAAGACTCGCGACTGAAATTAGAAGTTCCGATTAGTTTGTAAAGACGTAAATATGGTTGCGGATATGAAAATTTTTGTCAAAATTATAGCCACTTAAAAAAGTAACGAGGGCATTATTTCATCAATTCATTCTGAACGGAAATGTGTGATTTGTTTTTATTGTCGGGTGCCATTTCATTCAGTATTCAATTTTAATTGACATGGTCAAAACACATATTCTTGAGTTCTTCATGGAGATGACAGGTAATAATAATAATTAATAAATATCTTATTTGGCGAAAATTATGTATTCACTTGAGACTGTCAAATTCAGATAGTATCGGCCCCTTGCGCTATAAAAACAATAATAATACAAAATATAAATCCTGATAATCGAAGCAGAATTATAATCAAAACACTATAATTCGAACCTTGTGTTGCACCGGCTCCCCATCAGCACCCCACCTTTGGATTTATCACATGGACATTTTCCTTCTATGAAATTATCCCAATCCGAGCACGGACAAGCCAAAAGGTCAGTATTTATTGACAGGGCGTAATACTTGGGACAGGTCGAGTGGGAGCAAGCTTTGATAATCGGAGGAAGTGAATAAAAAGTAAAATTTGACAGATAAATGTTTTACATAATAATTAAATCTATCAAAATGTAATGTAATGCACACCCATTAGATCTTGATACTTGTCGCATCCACGTTGTGTTTCTCCTCCGTCCGCTAAAAATCCAAATCAAATTTAATTATTTTACAAATTTTTAAGAATACACATTAAATTACTCAAATCACTATTAAGCTTACGATAAAAGTCTGCATGTCCTGCTTGGACAAACGATCCATATCGTCCATGAGCTAATATGGCTTCCTTCCAGGTTCCATGTCTACCCTTGCCCAGCATGTTGCAATGGATTATCTGAAAACACATTTTTGTACTCTAATCGTTAATTTTCATTTTTGGGAAAAGTAACTAAAATAAAGCTCTGCATATATCCTTTACATCAACAAATTTTGCATCACTTCTGTCCAGAAAGTTGGTCGTATCCTTGGGCATTCTCCCACCAAATCGATCAAACAATGGTCCAACTGGATCGATCCCAGTAATTCGACCGATCTTTAGTCCTCTGGTCAACTTTTGAATTTGATATCCTGCCACTCCGGCCGCAGGTGCACCAATAGACAATCCAATGAGGTGGATATCATCCAAGGACTTTATCAAATTCCTTTTCCCCAATTTGAGCAGAAATTGTGCAAAATCCAAGCCTGCATACTTTACCGAATTTAATTGCATTGGGTACGAAAACACGTACGAGTATGATAAGGATGTCCAGTCAACCACGATACTGTTTATTGAGCTATTTTTCAGGTTACCGTAAGCTGCGGGAACAAGACACAAAAATAGAAATTCAAAATTTTCCGTTTAATTAATTATTTTTTTACCTTCTCCAATATCTAGTAATCCTTCTTCATCGAGAACTTGAAAAGATTGTTTCCATGTTGTCATTGAGTAGCCGTGAATGACCATCTTTACCTTCCCGTAAGGAATCCATGTTCCCGTTGGAACACTTCCGTTCCGGGGTACCTGGATCCAATTCTTTAGACTGGGATTCAGGGATTTATTTAGGATTAATTTTTTAAAATTTAATTAAATTTTTCTTAGTACTTTTATTACAATTATCTTAATTAAAATACCTTCTGTCGTAAAGTAAGTAGCGTATACGTTCTTTGAGCACGGTGCTTCTCACTTTTTCATCGGACTCTTGGTGAAACATGTGACTAGTGACTTGGGATATGACATACTTCACCGAGCACAAAATGAATAAAAGTCGAAAATAAAACAGGAAAAATTTCTTAGGCTTGAAAAGATGCGTTGCCAACATTATGTTGTCACATTGAAGTTTGCCTAGTTTACATGCACTAGTTTGTCACTTGTGATGCTATACTTATTGTGGCTTTTGACGAAAAGAGGGCAAAGGACTATGTAAGGCATTTTAGTTCACAGAAAAATTGTGAAAATAAAAATTATGATTGATAAAAAAACAATTCAGCATATTCTCATATGAGAATCGATGTGTATCACAATTCAAGAAAACCGATGAGTTATCTCCTCAAGACCGTATAATTTTTTATACTTTGATTTTTACCAAGAAGAATGGATAATTACGGTACGAAAGAGTGTAATAAAATTTCTGAAATTTTATTTAATTTTTTATTGTGTACATATTGTGCTTTTAATTAATTCTCGGTGAAATAATTTGTATTTATTACAATATTTTTAATTTATCACTACTATTCGTACGTATATTTATGGTTTCCATTAATTTGGGGGCGAATTTTTCACATGTCAACGTAGTACCGGCCTTTTGCGCTGAATTAAAAAAAATATTAATTGTAATTTCTCATTTCACTACATAATGTAGGGATCTTTAATAAATTTACTCGAATATAATTTGCTTCACTGGATTGAATACCTTCTCTCGCATTGACTTCCCATTAATTGTCCTCCGTTAGTTTTGTCACAAGAGCAACTTCCACTCTTGTACTCTCCCCAATCCCGACATGGACAAGCAAGAAGCTCTTTGGCCACAGATTGTGAGTAATATTTTGGACAAAGTGCGTGAGAACAGGCTGTAATCATTAAACACAAAAAACTAATTTGTGTTTCTAGTATTTTACGTGGGAAACTTTGTGCCAATTTATTATATTTGAAAATTACCAGACGTCTTATCTTTCTGTGGTGAACATTGACTTTGTGTTTCGCCACCGTCAGCTAAGATCAAGAGAATAATATAGAATTAAAATCGATTTTAAAATAACAATAAACTTTAAATTTGTAATGACAAGTTTACGATAGAAATCTGCATGGCCAGCTTGCACAATGGAACCAATTCGACCGTAAACACTTGTTGCTGCCTTCCAAGTCGGAGGGGAACCCATGTTGCAGTGGATAATCTGTGAGAAATTACTTTTAATAATTAAGACCGCTTTCTTATAAATAACGTCAAAATTAAAATTACTTTTTTACATCAACAAATTCTGCATCACTCTTTTCCAAAAAGCCTGAAGCATCTTTCGGCATTCTCCCACCACGAGCGTCAAACTCCGGTCCAGCTGGATCAATACCTGTAATTCTTCCAATTTTTGCGCCTCCCGCCAATTGTTGAATTTGAAATCCCGCCACACCAACAGCATGTGCACCAGTGGAATAGCCAATTAGGTGGACATCGTTCCAACTTTGAAACAAATTTGAACTCTTGAGACGAATCAGAAACTCGGCGACGTCCAGACCTGCATATTTTGTCGACTTGGCGGCGAGAGGATATTCATTGGTGGGAACTACTGCGAGCGACGACCAATCGATGACGATAATGTTGAATGTGTTGTTTCCATTGTTTGCATTTGCATATGCTTTGGGAATAAGAAAGAATTAAGTTAAAAACATTATTTAAATTTTTCGGATTTTTAAAGCAACGACTTTTTACCTTCGCCAATCTCAAACATTCCTTGTCGCTGAAGCAAATCATTTGGAACTTCAAAAGTTAAGAAGGAAAATCCGTGAGCGATCATCTTGATGGTTCCATTTCCTATCCATGACTCATTAGGAACACTTCCCTGACGAGGTAGTTCGTTCCATTTGTGTGAACTATAAAAAGACGTGATTTAAATACATAATTTATTTTTTAAATTTGAAATTGTTTGTCAAAAAATCCAAACAAATAAAGTATAAAGTACATGCGGTCATAGAGTAAGTAACGAAATCCGTTCCTTCAACGATGTGCTTCTAACATTGTCATCCGTTTCCAGTTGATATGCCTGCCGCTCTTGTTTTGCACGTGCTAAATTTGTGGAGCAAACTACAATCAAAATTGTGAATAAAAGTGATTTGAAATCTCCCAGTTTCCTTGGTAACATTGCAACTCGTAACAAATTTTGCAAAGCAGTCCAAGTTTGTGTAAAGGCAGAACTGAAAACTTTACGTATTTCAATCAATTATATGCGAACAAAGTTAATTCGGTGTCAGAGAAAATTAAGCATTTTCGTTTATAATGAGAGATTTGGACAAAGCATTGAGCATTTTGACGAGATGTGCGTGCAGGATGCATTAAAATGTTTGATTGGGTTATAAATGGTGAGCGTCATCTCAGTTGTTAAATTGTAAGTTGACGCATGGAATGACATGGCCTCATCGTAAAAAGTCACAAAATGAAGAAATGCAAAAACACCGTTTGTGGAACACTATTTAAAAATTACGTTTATTAAATAATCTCTTTATTTAAAAAGGTGAATTTTGACATTTTCAAATTCAAGTAGTATCGGCCCCTTGCACTGTAAAATTAATAAAAAATATAAATTCTGATAATCAAAACAGAATATCGAAAGCACTAATTCGCACCTTGTGTTGCACCGGCTCCCCATCAGCACTCCACCTTTGGATTTATCACATGGGCAGTTTCCTCTTTGGAAATTATCCCAATCCGAGCACGGACAAGCCAAAAGGTCAGAACTTATTGACTGGGTGTAATACTTGGGGCAGGCATCGTGGGAGCAACCTGTGAAATAATTGGCAGGAAGAAGAACAATTTGGCGAATGAATTCATTAATTTGAGCTAAAGAAACGATCGATCAAAATTTAATAATTTCAAAACTCTAACCGAGTATATCCATGGCCCGTGTGCATCTACCTTGTGTTTCTCCCCCGTTAGCTAAGAAACGATTTTAAATTACTAGATTTTAAAAACTTGAAATAAATATACCTCGAGTCGAACTCAAATGATTTCTAATTTTACGGTAAAAATCTGCATGTCCTGCTTGAACATGTGATCCATAACGGCCATCGCCTATTACAACATCTATCCAATTTTCAAATATTCCCTGTCTACCCATGTTGCAATGTATTATCTGAAAAAACACACATTTTCTCACAATAAGTTTCCATTTTTTGGGAAATTAAAATGCTCTACATAGCCCCTTTTTTACATCAACAAAATTTGCATCATTTCTGTCCAGAAAGATGGAAGGATCCTTTGACATTTTCCCACCAAATCTGTCAAACAATAGTCCAACCGGATCGAGCCCAGTAATTCGGCCAATCTTTCGTCCTCCTGTCAACTTTTGGATTTCATATCCTGCCACTCCGGCCGCAGGTGCACCAAGAGAATATCCAATGAGGTGAACATCATCCAAGGTTCTGATCAACCTTCTTTTTTCCAATATCAGCAAAAATTGTGCGAAATCCAAACCTGCGTATCGTACCGAACTTGTTTCGATTGGGTACTGGAGGAGTGGGGTAATTGCCAATGAGCTCCAATCAACCACGATAATGTTTGTTGAGCTATTTTTCACATTCCCGTAAGCTACGAGAACAAGACAAAAATGGAATTTCAAAATGTTATTTTAAAATTTTGCGTTTAATTAATTATTCTTTTTTACCTTCTCCAATATCTAGCATTCCTTGATCATCAAGATTTTGGTTAGGAAGTTTCCATGTTATCATTGTAAATCCGTGGATGATCATTTTTACCTTCCCGTGAGGAATCCATATTACTTGAGGAACAGTTCCGTTCCGGGGTAACTCGATCCAATCTTTTTCACTTGAATTTAGGATATTATGGGAAATTCATTTAGGATTTAATATTTGTCAATGGTCACATATTTTTAAAGATCTTTTTATCCAATTAAAAAAATATATTTTATCTAATCTACCTTCGGTCGTAAAGCAAATAGCGTATACGCTCTTTGAGCAATGTGCTTCTCACTCTTTCATCTACTTCGAGATGAAACCATGGAAAGTCGTCGTCGCTACATAAAGCAAACTTCAGCGAACAAAAGAGGATCAATATCGGAAAATGAAACCAGACAAGTTTCTTGGGTTTGAAGAGACGCGTTACCAACATTATGTCTAACAGCTCCAATGCAGACAGTATTTTTATAAATACAAAGTTCATATCGAAAGCTCTACTAGACACATCATTCGGTAACCCAATCATAAACCTTTAAAATAAAACATCGATTATATAACATAAAGTTTATAAACTAAATAAAGGTTGAATACTTTTTGAGGATACCACGAAGAATGGATCATTAAATGACAAAAGTGTGTAATAAAATGTCTCAAGTTCTATATTTTTAATTAATTCTTTTTGTCGTAATTATATTCCTACCAATTGGATAATTTGATTTTTGAGTAAAACTTTTTATGTTGCATCAAAATGGTAACAAAGTTGGAAAGATCCCAAGATGCAATATCTGATCCTGCCTTCTTGTCTAATATCCATATTCGTTATGAAACAAAAAATCCTACAAAAAAATTGTCTTTGTTACGTTGCGAATTGCTTTTGTTGGAAAACCGTTTGTAAATTTCTGTATGGGGTTCTCAGCAAGCATATTGCACTTTGCACTGCTGAATTTGGGATTCTTTCTGAATGAAACGTCCGAATTAATTACTCCAACAAAAATTGTTTGTTTAAGATTACGATAGAAAACTTGAAGTCAGAAGGGAATAAAAATTGTTCAGATGAAAAAATGCTAATTAGTTTTCTTCTCGGGAGATATACTAAACTTGGGATTTTTTTGATAAATTTAATAATTCTTGTGAAGAATGATGTATTAAAAAATTTATTTAAGGTACAAATCATAAACAACGTAAGCACATGCTGCAAAATAATATACTCTACTCACGCTCACTTTACTTTTCGTGTTACTCTCATTAACTCCGACACGGATGAATGACGGCAGATGCAACACTCTTGTTCACCAAAGGATGTGATAATCTCTTATCAGATTATATTGTCTTCTGCCAAAATACTTTTATAATTGTATATTTGTATACATGATCTCGCTTTACTTGAGCCAATCGATTATCCAATCAACAATTTTTTCTACTCTCCGTCAATTAATTAAATCAGAAAAAACTAATTTTTATTGCAAAACTGTTGTAATGAGTTGATTTGATTTAATTTGCTAAAAACTACGTTTTATAATTAAGTTGGCTCTAAATATCAATGTCCAGGTATTAATAAAATGTGTAAATTAAAAATTAGTATAAAAGGGGATAACATAAACATGAAAAATATTCACAAGTCATCATCTCAGATCATAAATTCTCTCTCCCAAATTTCGAGGAAAATTGCAAAATGGGGAATTTTAAGAAGTTTGTTAATTTCATCTTCATCCTTCAAGTTTTACTTCTTTCAGCTGTTTCTGGATTCCCAAGAAGACTGTATCTGACTGGAATTCCACAGGATTCAAATGGTGAGTTTGAATTTGCTAAAAATTATTTTTTCCAAACTTTTGCTAAAACGATGAAATTATATGTATTTTTGGACACAGATCAACCAATCCTTTGTAACAATTCCGAGTGCCGACCTGGAGAAATGTGTGAACTGCGCACATTCCAAGTTATGTGCTTTACAGCTCCATGTCCTCAACCAGACCCCATTCCAACTTGTATCCGACTCATCTACCCTCTTCCCGAGGAGGTGGAACTGGATGGACAAGGATCTGAAGCACAACAGGAAGAAGGAGTACCACCACCAGAGCACGAGGATGTGGTGACAGAATCTGGACAAGACGGCAATTTAAATAGCCATCAGGATGTGGAAACAGACGAATCTGCCACTCCTCAACTCGGTCAAAAAGCTTGTCCTGAAGACCAAAACCCTGAACATGGAGAGGTGCAATCAGGTCTGGAACCTGGAGAAGAATTGGAGACAACTCAACAACTTAAAGAAGACCTGGAGACAACTCAACAACTTAAAGAAGACCTGGAGACAACTCCACAACCTGGAGAAGATCAGTCTGTCCAGCCATCCGAACAATTGGAGGACTTCACTTATCAGCCTGAAGAGCCTGTTGAACCAGGGCAAGAATATGATCATCTTCCCGAAGAAGAGGATGAATCAGAATATCAGCCTGGTGAAGGTGCTACAACTCACTTTCCTGCTGGAGAAGAACCCGGATCTGAGTTAGGATATAATCCTACAATGCCACCCCTATTTGAACCAGGTTCTGGATGGGAGGATGGAGGTTATTCCGAGCCATCATCTCGTTGATTTGCGAAGCCAATCCGGCAGACTAAATAAGGGTCGATGTGTGCAACAATCAACGATCAATGAAATGTCCTAACTTTACATGACTCCAGCAATACATTCTTTAATAAATCTTATTTTTTAATACATTTTTCAGAGTTAGAGAATGGGCTTCTCATTCATACTTGTGTACGTATATAATATGCACATATGTGCTAAAATAGATTTCCCATGAAGACGTCATGTGTTATCTCGACTTTTCCTGATAAAAATTATGAAACAATAGTTTCACAATAATTGTGATGATTATAACACACTCACGTCAATTACATTTACTTACATACGTGGTACGATGTCTCGTTATCAACGCACAGTACAATTATGATTAAGCATTTGAGCAAATTTATCCTTGATTTTACATCTATGAGAGTGGTGTCATGTACCCAAGTCATAATTTCATCCACAAGTATGATTCACCATGGTTCTCCTCGTTGTAATGAATCTTTAGCTGAATGAAACTTTGTCAGGTGCGTAATCAGAAAAAATTATAAAAATGTAGATAAACTCACAATCAAATGTTGATATTTCGAGGACAAAATTATCAAATACGTACGTACTTAAAGCCCATAAATTATGTAATGCACGTGATATCCAAATTCCAATTCGGGGAAATATCTTATCTTGCCAGGATCACCCGCAGCTGCATCATCATGTCAAACTCTCACTGACGAACCAAATTTCAAGCGAATTTTTTAATGCATTCAAATTCATCCTGAGTGTGGAGTGCAGGTGTGTTCTACAGCAAATTATTATTTTTTTCTTTCTGGACTAAACATGGTTTCTGGAGAACAATTGGAACGACTCAGTTTGGAGGCGAAGAAGGAAATTGGAGAAGATGACGCAAATATTCAAGGAAGCATTCAAGCACTGAAGAAAATTTTGCACGAAAATCACAAGGATATAAGATTACCTCCAAGAGATGATGGCTTCCTCCTCAGATTCCTCCGGGCTAGGAAGTTTGACGTGCCAAGGTCAGCGAAGCTAGTCTCCCAATATTTCCGGGTGATGCACAAGTTCTCGGATATGAATCACTTCCTTACTCCAAAGGCTGTCGAGTGGGTGTTCAAAAACCAGGCCGTTTCCGTTCTCAAGCAGAGGGATTCTTTGGGCAGGGTTGTGATAAAAATCAGACAAGGTAAAAAAAACTTTAAAATTTAAAATTCTTTCAAAAAAACATAATTCATTTCATTAATTTAATTTTAATTAATATTTTTTGTTTCAGAATTAAACTCTCCAGAATATTTTGACGAAGGTCTCGCCGCCCTCATTTTACTCGTCGACTACATCAACAAGATTTCTGTGGATACTCAACGAATCGGCGTGGTTTTGCTTATTGACATGCATGGCTACAGCTTCAGTCATATCCGACATTGGAAGCCTAGTCGACTCATTAACGCGACCAAGTTGATTAACGTAAGCATAAATTATAATATTCCATGCGCAAATATGTTTGCGGAAAAATATGTTTATCGAAGGTTTTTTAATTCCTTTTCAGGGCTCCTGTCCCTTAAGAATCAAAATGATCCATTTCGTGCGAAACCCAGCTATGTTCAGCTACTTTTTCTCAGTCATTAAACCCTTCATCAGCGAGAAAATCAAGAGTCGAATCAATATTCACGGCTATGACTTTAACTCGTTACATGAGCTCTTTGAGCCTGCAATGTTGGCAGAATACTTGGGAGGGAAGGTGCCCAATGATAATTATGCGGATTTGGATCTTATCTCAAAATTGGTGGCTGACGATGAATATTACAAACGTGAGAGAAGTTCAAGTAAAGAATCAAGAATATAATTTGATTGAAAAGAATTTCTTTGTACTAATATTTATTTTATTTTTTCAATAGAATTGCTCAGATATGGCTACAATTAAAAGTGTTGCGTAAGGAATATAGTTCAGAAATTTACTTATAAATATATACTTAACTACCTCTATCCGTCAAAATCCATTTATCAGTTAATTGTCTCATCCAAAATGGAGTAAAGAATATCTGGTTGAGTATTGCACACATGAATTATTTTTTGAGAAGTCAATTTTTTTCCTAAATTACTTACTTCTAGTTAAGATCTTTCATATATCTCAATTAACTTTTCAATGTGATTACATTTCACAAAATTTGATTTGATTTCTTATTCTATTAGAATGCTTTATTTTTCGAAGTGATGAGTTTATTTTGATTTTTTTTGTGAATTGGAAAAAAAATTAATCCAAATCTAACTAATTGAATTGGATTAATTTTTTTACTTTATGTTTACAAAATAATTTAATGTCACAAACAATTATTAATTTTTTAGGACATTAAATTATTTCTTTATTCCCATTGATGACATTAAAAATTCAAAACAAATGTCTCAACCCTAAAGTAGCATTAACCGACTTTTCTAAAAGTGAGTAAAAGTACTTCCGTCTAAACTCCTTCTCGATTTTCATTGAAATTCCAAAGGTGAAATATATGGGGCGAAGAGCAACTCCAGCTTTCACCAGGTACCCTCTCCCAATCCTAACTCCACTACGTTTATACCGCACACCACTCCAATTCGAAATGACATGCCTACTCCCAGGGTAAACACAAGATATTAAAGAAATCAAAATTGCCAATAGAACCGTAGCCACCCCTGCGATCACTGAAAACAGCACGTATACTCCGACAGGGAGTGATCGGAAGCCGATCACACTCAAAGTGTAGAGCACAATTAAAAGAGAGTAGAAAATCCCACAGAAATTTGTAGACAAGCAAGAAATTATATTCGAAATCGAGTGAACCACCTGAAATTCCTTGAATAACTTGACATTCGAAATGGAAGCTATTTTCCTTCTCCCAAGTCCCTTTAAGCATTCAAAATAGCTCCTGATTGTCAACAAGGTAACTCCGCCAGTGCTCATAATTGTGTGGCAACTCTCGACCATAAAGAATTGTCCAAGAAAGAACCTGGCAAGAATATTTGGGATTGAGGTGGAAGCTAATAAGTTCCGGGATGAGGGATTTTGACGAGTAGACATATAAACAGGATCCAATCCTAAGACAACCACCATCACCGGACCGAAAATTATGCTGAGAGCAAAAAACGGGAGTGACAAGCACATGCAAGCACCAACCAAGTCATTCTTAATTTGGTCAATGAAGCTTTTATCATTCGCTGAAAAATTAATGCATTCAATATTTATTTATTGTTTCAAATATTAAATTTATGGTTTATAAACAAAATTATATATTTTTGTTTTTGACTTACTCGAAATGCTCGGTTTTCTCAAAAGTTTATTCTCAAAGTGTACCACGGAGTTGAAGTAAGCCACCATCTCGTCCACTTTCAAAATAGATAGGATTGCCGAGAAAATTACGACAATGCAGTATCCCAGAATGACAAGAATTACAGCTGTTTCGTAAATTTCAAACTCTTTGCTACCGACAAAATTCATTTTGAGCATGAGCACACATAAGATCAAGTAGATAAACACTATGCTGGTGCCAAGATACCATGGGATTAAGGAAGAGTCTTTAGTTTTTATGTAATGTTGGCTTTGGGGGTCCCATCGGGTATTTCGCGGATATGTGTACTTGGTAAATTTTGCATTTAATTCTAGTGCGATTAGGGTGATTTGAGGATACATTTTGAATGGACGTCGACTACCTAAGTTGACACAAGGTGAACTACCTACTGAAGGTGAAATGCCTAAGATTGAGGCTGTTTGTTCAAAAAAAATTATATCGGTTGTCGGTCACATTCCATTTACTTAAATTATTTACAACGGATTGGGACGGTCATGTCGATTCAATTATTTCTCAAATCAGTTATTCATGGCTTTTTACTCTCCTTGATTTGTCCTGTTTATTGCCATGTTTCTCGACATGTCCCAGGTTCAAGTCCGAACGATGTTGTAAAAACGACGTTATGATTTATTAAATTAATGAGCAAATTAAACCTTATCTTATAAGCTTATCTTTACAATTATTTTTTCTGATTGACTTTAAAACAAATCTCTAAACGTCAAAATCCCCGTCACTGTCTGATCCAAAACCGAGTAAAAGTAACTCTTGTTAAATCCTTTATCGAATTTGATCACCTTTCCAAACTTGAAATATACTGGATAAAGTGCTTTTACACTCTTCGTGGTAATCCGTTTCTCAATTAGATTTACCATTCGAGATTTTTGCCTACTCCGGGACAAAGTATGAATTACAATTTGACTCTTAGGATAAACGTCGCACAAGAAAAAGATAAGAATTGCGAAGAAGATGGTTCCCATCATTCCCAATGCCGGGAAAAAGACATAAAAGTGAAGAGGAATGTTGCCTATTCCAATGACTGTCACAGTAAATAAGATGATAGTCAAGAAGTAAAAGATTCCACAATAAATTGTTGTCAGTTGACAAGAATAATCGTAGCCGATTGCATGAATAACTTGGAACTTTTTAAACTGCCGGAGGAGTGAAGAAAGGCTGAGATTCTGCTTTTGTCCAAATTCATTTAGGATTATCGAGTACATTCTGAGTGTTAAAATGGCCGCAATTATGACAGTGAGGAAGGTTAGACATCCTTCGAGAACTGTTAATTGAGCTACGATGAATCTGACAAGGTTGAAAGCGGTGTGAAGACTTGAGGTATGCAAGTGAGAAGGAATCAAGTGATTTGTTGCCAAATATAAAGGATCTACTTTAGAAAGTACAGCGACCACGGGGAGAAACGTAGTCATTGACATTGCAAATCCTACGCACGAACATAGGAAGGCTCCTAACATGTCGTTCTTTAACTCTGAAAGAAACCTTCCAAAAGCGTTCTGGGCATGGTGTCCATACGAAATAGAATCAATTTGTTGAAGAGATTTCCGAAGAACTTTCTTTTGAATTTTCTCCTCAAAATCGAGAACGCAATTTAAGTAAGTCACAATTTCGGTAGATTTCGAATTGAAAAGTCGTAGCGTTAGAGGGATTGATAAGGACAATCCCAAGTTGATCATTGTTGAAGCGATTTGGTACGCTGGAAAGTGCTTCCATCCGAACAAACTCTGGAGCAAACTGAAGAGAGACGGTGTCAAGCCGAATAAAATCAGAACAATATTGGAGAGAATTGTTATTGAGGAATTACTCGCTCTGAAGAAGCGACGAGCTGAAGGGTTCCAGCGGATTATGTGGGGATAAAGGTAGTGTGCTAAATTTTCGTTAAGGTGGAGAGCTTGAAGTGTTAGTTGGGTGAGCATTTTATGATTGTGAAATTATCGCAGGAGAAGAAGTTGAATGTGGTTTAGTTTGAGAAATTGAAGTTTGTTCTGCTAGAAGACTTTCGTCAAATAAAGTAAAATGGAGAGCACAACTCAATGATAAAATTATATTCAACTTATTATTTTGCTCATGTTCAAAATGTTACTTTATTCTAACTTCTTTGGAAAAAATTCTCGAAATTTGGAATCTAAGTTTATTTATAATGTTATGCTTAGTCGGGTTTTCAAATATTTGGTTTACTGTAGACTGTATACCTACAACTACAACACGTGGACTGGGATAGAATTTCGGTCTTTGCCGTGATTAAATTTATAATTTGCAGTACTTGAAACTTGAGAAAATTTCTTGACTTTTGTGTATTGTCGGGTTTCCCACAAAAACCCAACATAATTATTTTGACATAACCAAATACAGGGAGAAATCAATACGAAGTCACGAACATTTTTGTTTCATTAAAAAATCATATATATTACGATGTCACCACATGCCGTTTACAAACACGCACACTAAAACAAAGCCTTTGATCAAATATTAATTGAGGAATGTATTTTATACATGTCGGCCAAAGTTATATTTTATTGTTTTATTTACACAAATTATCACAGTCGTAAAAAAGGCAACAGAGTAAGCAAGTCAGATGTTTTGTAAAAACCCCGAAAGGAATTTGGAGAGATTCAAAACCATAACGTTAATGGGATAAGTTTGCTGCATGCATTTTTTACAAATCAGCGCAGAACAAACGACTCCATTTGATGCTATCTGTGGCACAAACTTTGACAAACACGATAAGTCGAATTACTCGAGAGCAAATAGATTTACGTTTATCTATATAGTTGAATATTATATAAGCATTTTTAGGAGTGCTACGCCTTGTTTCTCATTCAAATGATCAAATTACTTTACTATACATTTTATAACTAAATTGGCAAAGAGCAATTTATTAACTTATGCATCAACGAAAAATTTCCGTAAATTTACCCACAATATAATATTCTTATGCTAAATGCAAGGTGTGACATTGATACGCACTTCCTTAAAACCAGCTCGCATGTCTCAATTACACATGTCGACTGCATGTTCACCCCTTTCAATACGAGATATATTTAATTGTCTACATGATTTGCATGCTGGAAGGCGTGGAAGGTCTCCTCTACTCTCTCGACATTTCGATTGCAACTCCAGATTATACTTTTGTCATTCCATCAATGCTGTTTGTCTATTTACAGTTAGAAGACAAAAACCTTATTATATATAATGTGTAATACTAAAGTAAGGATTATATAAGTATGGTACTTCTCAACACATGCACAATTTTATAGTAAATATGGCTATTTAGTTGGGTTCTGGTTGGTTTTAAATGTATATTTGACAGGAAAACCGCACTAATTACATTTTTCTTCACTCCGGACATCGGGGTAATTGTAATAAACTAAGCGTTAGTACATACGACTGCAAATGGTATTTTATTAAATTAATATAAAATATGTTGTTTAACATTTTGAACGAGCATTGCAAACGATTATCGTTGAATGTCATAAAATAGACTTGCCACAAATTAGTTCCAAAATCGTTAGCGTGAATCATAAAGCATCATTACATATTTACATATTAACCAAGGAATGTATGAAAGATATTTATTACCATCGAATAGGTATTTATGCATATATATATATATATAGGTATACTGTGTTAAAATATAAACAAACCATTAACGCGAAAATAGCACTATTTATGGTTATAATACTCATGCGTGTTTTAAAACTTAAAATTGTGTGTGCAAAATATGTGTACATTCTCATTCCTTTCTTCCAGGGAAATCTTACTCGCTTTGCATAATTTACATAACTCAGGATTTCCCCGAAGTGATCGACAATCCTGACACATACACTCTCTTTCAACCTCTGCAGAAACTGACCTCGAATCATCTCCTTTGCTGATTAAATACTTCGCGATGTCATTACATCGGTGCCTGTCAATTCTTGGCGCTTTACATTCTTGATACATATACTCGAGTGCAGTTTTACCTTGATTGTTTCCACATTTTAACTTGTTGGGACTGTTAAAGCCACAGTCTTCAACAAGCCATTTCACACCTTCCAACCAACATGATTTGGTAGCCAAATGTAACAAAGTTTCCCCTGTTTCTGTGTGGAACTCCAAGTTAGCACCTTTTTCTACGAGGTATTGCACAATAGAAATTTCTGGGAAGTAGTTATTCCAAAAGCCGGAATATAATGGATTTGTGACTAGAGTGACCAAGGCATGTGTACAAGTACTTTCTGAAAGTAAGAGTCCATACTCTTCTAAGAGCTTAATAAAACTTACTTGAAGATTTTTACCTCCGTTAACTTCCAGAGCGTTTATTAGCACAGATTTGCCCTCTGAATTTGTCGCGTTGACGTCGGCCCCCTTGGAAATCAAGTATTTAAAAATGGCATATTGCTCAAGTTGGTTGCGCTCATTTGCGTTAAAAAAAGTATTGTCAAGCACCGAATTTCCTTTCCATGCCTTTAGTGTAACATCTAATTTGTGAACTTCAACAAAATATATTATAGCTTCTAGAGATCCATATGTGGCAACTGAATGTAAGACGCAACTGGTAATTGCCTTTGTTGAATCGTCGTAAATAAAGAAATCCTTACAGTTATAGTCTTCCACAAGGGTTTTCAGAAATTGGAATCCACAACGTCCAGAGTTTGCTGCCCGCAACAAAATGTTATGCTTACCCCGAGAAGCTCGTTTGTAATCGAATCCGCTGTTTTTCAATAATTCTAAAGTTTCTACAAGCGGTTCAAATCTCATGATAACAGAATGTAAAATCGATTCATCCTTGTTGTTGCGTTTGTTTATATTGAATCCAAGACTGATACAACATTTCAGCATCTGGTGATAAAGTACGTTGTTTGTCTTATTGTGAAGTGCCCATTTTGCAATTAAGTGAAGGACAGTGTCTCCACTGTTATCTTCCGCGTTGATATCACAACCTAATTCAATTAGATAGGAAATAAGTTCCACACACATACATTCTTCTGCTTCGGAAATTTGAAGAAGCAAAGTATTGCCCAACTGGTTTCTGATTTCAATAATACTTTTATCTAAATTAACCAAATGTTCGAGGATGGCGCGGTTTTTGGTCGACATATCATTGCTTTTTACGAGCAGTTGAAGCATACCATCACTTATTAAAGGAACCTTATAGCGACCCCAATTTGATTTCGAAAATCTACCTTCCGCCGTCAAAAACTTGACCCTTTCAAAATTTCCTGTCATCACTGCTGCATGAAGTGGCGTCATTCCTTCAAACTCCAGGTCAGAAAGTTTTACCCCCAGACCTTCCAAAGTCTCACAAACATACAAGAATTCGAAATTTGTAAAGAAGACTGATTTTGAAACTAAAATTCCCAGTTCATCCCTACTTTTACTTTTAATGAAGTGCTCTAGTTGATTGTCCACTTTCAGTGTTTCGAAAAGAAGCCAAGTAATCTGTGATCTGTAGTTCGCAGGAGCCATGGCGGAATCTATAAATTTGTATAATTCTTCAATTGGAAAGTTAAGTTCGTTAAAAGTTGCTCTGATAGACGAAAACACATAAGATCTCGGTCTTCGTTCTATCATCATTTCTCCAAGAAAGTACATCACATTTTGGTTTCTGAATTGCACAGCATTTTAAATAAGCCAATTTTTGCTCATTGGGCCAATTTTGGACAGTTATCAATATTGACAATTAAAATGTCAATTATATACAATTCGGACCTGAATGTTCCGATTTCGATACTCCCGAC
>JAQFZW010001493.1:0-26323 GCA_034687055.1 Heteromurus nitidus
ATATTATACAGCCTCAGCGACTGAGAGTTGAGAGAGAGAGAGAGTGTGTGTGTGGCAAACTCGCTCGTTCACAAGTTGTAAAGGGAAGAAGGGAAGAAGGGAAGAAACGTCTACCCAATCATTCTCAGTCTTGTGCATGTTCGCTTTGGGAAACATTTGGAAGACAGTAGGCGGAATATTACGAGAATGTGAGAATCTCGGCGAGCCATGGTGAGGCTATGAGATGTTGAAAAAGACGAGTGAGTATTGCGGCATCTCTCTCCCCATATCTGCGGCACACAAACCGTGGAAATCTACATGGAGGAATTGGAAATCAGAGCACACATTTCAGAGCTCTCGCCCTGCGACTTACTACGTGGAGAGGAGAGAGTGAGAGAGAATGAGATGTGTTTCACAACACAACCGAGAGGACGAGTCCAGCACACAGCATCTCTCATGAAATGGTTAGAAGTGGAGGAATTTTCTTACATGACATATACTCAAATATACTGCTCCATGCAAGTTTGTGTGTACACACAAATATAATGTGGAGAAGCGAGAGAAGTTCGGTCGTCCGTGTGTTCCGTTCGCGGAGAAGAGAGAGAGAGAGAGAGAAAGAGAGAGAAGTCGTATAATATATAGTATTTTGTATACCTTTCGAAGTATGGAAACTGACTGAGCGAGAGGAGTTTGGCCAAAATGTTTTTCTCAATGTAAAAACCCAAAAATCCTACGATGTGTATCCTCAACACAGTAGAGACTAGCAAAAGCTTCTCTCTCTCAGGCAAACCACAGCCTATCTAGCCCAGAATGAAGGAGAGAAGTGTGACTGAGCGAGCATAGAAAAGAGAGAGAGAGAGAAACTGGCGTAGACACTGTAAAAGAAGTAGACTAAACCTAACAATTTCAAACTATAGAGACTTGCGCACTTAGCTTGCCTCTCATATTGAATTTTTCAAAGTCATTTTACTATGATTTGTTAGTATTTTGAAGATTTTAGAAATCTCAAATCGCCTTGTTGATATAGCCAATACACTGAATTTGGCCCTTAGGGCATTAATTAAGGATTATTTTGAAAATCGTTCATGCATTTTGATGTCTCGATGGGACAAATCTAATGATACCTGATGTATTGTCATTTGGAAAATACTGATATTGCACTTTGACCCTTATAGAGGTCACGAATTTACCCATCTTCGAAATTATCAATGCTACTGACATTTTGAACCGAATGATGAAAACATACATATTTTGAAAATTTGAAATGGCGATGATATGGCCAAAACCGAACTTGACACTGTCAGAGCCCTTTCAGACCTTCAAAAGCTCAATTTTGAAAAGGCATTCGTGAATATATATTTTGTCGAGACAAATCGAATGTATTCATGCATGTTGAGCTTTGACCTAGATAGAGTTGACTTGACATAGTACGTTGCCCACCTGCGAACTTATCCACTACCTTTGACGCTAAGGGCGAAGAAAGATTTTGAAAATGTGTAGCGGTTCAGTCGCTATAGTGTTAACTGGTAGACGGATAGACATTCAGACGGACGGACGGACATCCCGACTATTCTGAATACTCGCTTTTCCAGCTTCGCTTGGCGCAAGTAATAAGTGTAGATGAGAAATACACTTTGTGTGTATATATGTGTGCTCCATTCAATGGATGAAGTAAAGATAGGGGAAAAACTCATAAGAACAAGATGGGCTATAGTGAAGCCGTATATGCTGAGATGGATGGTTTTTTTTCTACTTTTTTGCCAGAGTTTTATGCTGGGAGACACACACACACACACACTCACTTCGCTTACTCAGTATTGCATTGCATCGAATATATTGCAAGGGAAAAAAATACAAATAGTGAGAGAGAAGTGAGAGAAGAGAGAGAGAGAGAGAACACCATACTTGTCTATTGCCAGCGGTACTTATTAATGCTACGTCCCAAAGTAGAGCTAATACCATAGAGCAATATAGTTCTAATACTCCACACTAGACAGATATATCCAATATTGCATTGCATTGCACTGCTACTGAACTGAACTCTGAGGCAGGCCAGGCACACAGGAGACAAGATAAGAAAAGAAGAGTAGAAAGAACAGAAGTTGGGATAATATTACTATTATTGTTATTATTATTATTGCTATAATGAAACAAGTGAAGAGTTAGAAAGCAAGAAAAAAAACTGAGTAAAACATTTGCGGAGGAGACGGCAACAGAGAAATAATCGTAATAATATATTTTAAATAGGAACCTGCCGTGCAAAAAGAAAGGGAAAGAGCGCAAAAAAAAATTACGGTGATATTGTAATTGATCATGAGTTGACTAGTACTTTTGATGGAGACGGAAAGGGAAAAAATAGACTAAATATGCTCTTCTCCTCCCTGTGCTCATCCACTGAGAAGGCCGACAAGTGAAGGGTAAATATCTCGTCGAGTGAGAGAAAGAGGGGAACTGAAGCCGACCCGTGTGACCACAACAAATAATATAAACATACATACATATTTTTTCGAAGAGTGGGGAAAAGGGGTTGGAGACTAACTGGAGTGAGTGAAGCGATCGGCTCCCTCCCATCATTTCAGTTGAGTTTAGTCAGTAGGCTCAAAGTTGAAAGGGCAAGGGAATATATCGGCAAAGTAAAAAAAAACAAATCGGGCAGAGAGACACTTACAGGATGAAATTTAAAGTGAAATCTTGATGTAGCTGAATGTGTTGTGAAGGCTCACGAGGAGGATCCAGCGATTGGAAAATTGGAAAGTGGAGGCAGGCACTTGGTCAGCAGCGGTCAACGGGGGGGAAACGACTCGAAAAGGAGAAAGGAGCAACTGGAAGGAAAGTGGATACTAGGAGGACGACGAGTCACCCAATGTGATACTTGAGAAATATAAAATCTTATTTTATTTCCTAGCTGCTTCGTTGGTGGTGACCTGTGAGTGCACACATATGAGCCCGTAGTAAATAGCGGAGCAGCGAGAGGTGCACTGCATCAGTAACATTTCCACTTTCACCAGTGTCACACATCTACACACATCCACATCACCAGAACGACACACTTGATCAGAGAGCTACTCCTCCTTTCACCATTTCTCCGTCTCTTTTAGGAAGTTTGTACGTCGAGCAGTATCGCCACGTCCCACTGTCCGTTCTTTTCGTTTTTTTATTTTATTTTCCAGTCGAGAAATTCCAGCGTCGTCGTCGTCAGTCCTTGTATTCCTGCTCTTTAAAAAACCTTACACATCCAAATACACAGACACACACACACACACTCTCTCTTCTCTATCACAACGCACGCTAGGATTTGCTCTGTCAACGCGCACAATCAGCGAAGAACGAAACAGTGCTTGACACCAGAACAAGAAGAAAACAACGTGGGCAACTCTGCTGGTATAAACCGTGGACAGGCATCAGCTCTTCACTCCAGTGACAGCCAGCGATCTGTCAAGATAACTCAAGGAAGAAACCTGATTTTTTTGACGGGGAAAAGGAATAGAGAAATTAGCATGATGGCAATGTCACTAGTTGCATCATCGACCTCACGTTGAAGATATAGGATGCAGCTCACCGACACCATTCGTCAGTAGTGGAGAGAGTTTGAGACGTCAGTGGAGATTTAAGGAGGAGCACACTCACGTTTTTCAGTTACTTCAATTTGAGATCAGAGGCGAACAACACCTCCTCTCCTCGATTCTGTCTCTGAAGGAAGGGGAAGAAAGAACGTAACTGTTTTCAACATAATTTTCCTTTCACTTGAAAGACAAGACGGGTTTCCTCATGGTTTGACACTTGTTTTCCACAACTTTCATTCCGCTGTTGTTAGCGCACAAAACGAGAGTGAGAATAAGGGAGAAGTGGAGATTCGAAAATTAATTTGAAACAGAAGCCAAGGGAGAAAAAGTCACAATACTCATCAACAAATTTCTTCAAGTCAGCAGACATCATTCACAGTCAACTCTCGGAAGAGAATAAATATTTAAAGCAGCAGCAGACACACGTTTCAACCATCTCCAAAATTGCTTCAGAAAGTCAAGCTAATCATGACGAAGTTGTAGATGGAGTGGACAAGGACAGTTTAACTAAAGTAGATGTAAGTAGTGTACATAAAACAGATATAAAAAGAACATTACTATCAACCTAGATCCAACCAATTTTTGATTTCTCAGCAAGAAGAAGAAGGAGAAGAAGAAAAATAGTCATAAACGCAACTACCTCTACCTTCGCCGTCGCAACAGCCAGCCGACAAATTGTGCTTTTCTTCTCTGTTTCGCTTAATTCCAGTATTTTGTCAGTTATTTTTTTGCTACGCCTACTTGTAATCGTGTTTTTTTGTCGAACAAGAAAAACACGAGTTTCGATCGGCCTCTCGAGTGTGTTTCCTACAACAAAACCGCTTGTCATCACCGTTTCCTCGACTGTCGGGATCATCCTCTTGTCTCCTCTCGCTTCTTTGCAAGAGTCAAAGTCACAACGCACAATCCAACGAAATTGTTCAGGATGAGGAGGATGATGACGAGGACAACCATTTCCAGGATTAACTAGTTCATCCCCCCACCCACCCCCCGACGAAACGGTTTTTTCTTTCCTGCTCACGAAACAAAAGGAAACTCCCTCCGAGAATAAAAGGAGAGCCACCCCTCCTCCAAAGTCAGTGAACAGGGCTCGCTTCATTTTGGGAGAGAGAAAGAGGAAGGAAGCAACAGCCTTGATTAATATTTGTGTCCGATTGACACTCCTCAAGTCCAATGCTAACCTGAAGGAAAATCCATCTGTTGAGCAAGTCATTGACACCGTAATCTGGGCAAGAAAATGGTGACAAGATGAGCATCTTGATACGAAGATAATATCAAATTAGTCGTCCTTGAGGATTTAATTGGAAAGTGAGGAGACACTCGTCAATATCGCACACGTGGTTTTCGCTATTGAGTTTGCTTCGCTCACTCGTCACCGTCACAAGAAAAGGGCCCACTTCACTCCTTTCCAGAAATCAGATTTGCGTTCTCGCGAGAAGACTCTTCACGTCAGGCAAAGAGAGAGCGAGAGGCGGAGAAAGGAGAGAAAGAGAGGGGGAAGACAATTACCATTCTTTTCTTTGTTTCTAAGAATAAAACGGTGATTACATGTGAGTAACTCGTAAGTAGTTGTTGGAGATCTTACTACCAAAGGAGGAACAATACACATTTAGATACAATAACTAAATGGACGAACTGTGCATAGAGCGCCGAGGTTGAGAGAGAGCGAGTGAGAGAGAGAGGAACCTCTCGGGGAAAATATCCTTGAGGGAGACGGGGAGAGAGAATAATATACGACATCGTACAATTTGTTTAGTTTTTTTTGAAAGCAATTATTATGCCTGTTTGTATGAGAACTCATTACTGTACTTCAAGAACACTTGAAAGGAATCACGCCTCAACCTCACGTCAAGCGCCCGCATATAGATTATCTTGATGTCACTGACAAGCCTTCAAACATCTACTGCCATCGTCAACCTGAAAAGAAAGAAGCAACAGTTGCTGCTATCGTTACCCCTCATCCGCCAGTTTGATAATAATATAAAGTAGCTTTAGTGGTGGTCGTCGTGTCGTCGCTCTTGTCCTCTCCAACCACAACCAACCAACCAACAGCCAACATCCTGCTCCAACGAGTGATCATGGCGTGTTGCTTATCAGAGGAAGCCAAGGAGCAAAAACGGATAAATCAAGAGATCGAAAGACAACTGAGAAGAGATAAAAGAGATGCCCGAAGAGAACTGAAACTTCTTTTACTAGGTAAGATCCTCCTCATTACGCACTCCTCCATCCTCAGTTTTCACCCACATTTGCATATCTTTTCACATCTTATTTACGTAACCAAAATCTCCTTTTCACAAAGAAAGGTAATATGTCAAAAACCGGTGAGCACGTTTCACTTGCATTCACCCACATCTTCACAGGCTCACGCAAAGCACCTTGACAATGTCTGGTGCGATTGAGAAACGTAAACAGGAAAGCGTAAAGTAGCTGTCAACAAAACGAGGTAAACAATGCATTGAGCTTTCACTGGGACTAAAAATGGATAGATGTTCGTACACAATGGATCGCTGACAGTTGTCAGACATTTGGTCAGGTTAAGAGAGAGAGAGAGAGGGGGGGGGGGGAATAAGAAAAGGAAGCGATTCGAGGCTCCCCAAGTTGTTCCGTATATACTCTCCAAGCGAAGAATCTCAAACGTCGCTCGTAAGTTGTTGCCAAGATATGGCACGTGTGTGAATTAAAGAAAATGCCGGCGATTCCCTAATTCGCTCTGGGTCCTTATCATTTTATCAATAGGAAAGCCATTTTTCTCCGCTCAAACGTTGCCTGAATGTTGAAAAGGGATATTATAGAGACAAGTTTATACACAAAGACCTCTCTCTTTTTCGTCATACTATTTTTTTATTTTGACGGGAAGGAAGGATACTAGTAACATTTTCCAGTCTCGAACTTTCCCCTCTCTCTCTCCCCCCTTTTCTTTGACTGATGAACTGTTGCAAACAGGATATCCAAGAAATCTATTTGAGCCTTCTCGGAAGCGAATGAATGGAGTCTGGCTTGAAAATCAACAGATCAATTTATGCGAAACTTTGCCTTGTTATTATTAAGGAACAAATGATTTTACAAGATTTTCTTTTCTCTTTATTCCAGGAACTGGAGAATCGGGTAAATCAACTTTTATTAAGCAGATGAGAATTATCCATGGTGCCGGCTATTCCGATGAAGATAAGCGCGGGTTCATTAAACTGGTGTATCAAAACATCTTCATGGCGATGCAGGCCATGATTAGAGCGATGGAGATGTTAAAAATCCGCTACTGCGATTCCTCGAATATTGTAAGTTTAATTTGATGCACTTAAATATATTCATATTCAATTCAATCCTTTCTCAAACCTTCATTTTCTCATTTCCTCTCTTTTGTAGGAGAAAGCGGAGCAGGTGAAAGCAGTTGATTATGAGACGGTGACCACTTTTGAACCGCATTACGTCGAAGCCATCAAAGCCTTATGGGCCGATGCTGGTATTCTAGAGTGTTACGATAGAAGAAGGGAATACCAGCTAACCGACTCCGCCAGATAGTAAGTGACCAAACTTTTTTTTAAAAAGAAACTTTATTCGTTGTTTGTATATATTTTTTGTTTAAGTAGAGAGGTTTTCTTTCTCAAAAGTTTCAAAGTTATCAAAAATATCAAAATAGGAGGAAGTAACTCAGCATTAATTGCTATGTTTTTGCTAAGAATCAAAATGCTTGATAAGTACGGAGACGTTTTCAAACTTTTAATTGATCATTTATGCATTTTTGTCCCTGAATTTCATTTGATCCCTTTCCTCAAGTAGTTGAGCCCCAGTGCTGACATCAATTTAAAAAATGATGCATTTCTATGTAACTTCAAGACGAAGATCTTTTACCTTAATGTTGCCTTTCTTTCTTGGTATTGGTAATGAGGATATGCAAAATGGAAAGCAACACTTCCATTCAGTCACATCCACCACTTCGCATCATCGTTTCCCCTTAATTTTCGCTTCAGTTCCGGCGTATCAATGAAAAGGAGAAGATGTGACAAGAGATGTTTGGATTTATGACACATTTTATATACCTGTTCCAGTTTTATGTTTCCCCTTTCACATCCCTTTTACTTTATGTAAAAACATCTGAAAACAGTTGATGTTCATAAGTCTCACATCGGAATGTAAGTGTAAATAGTAGGCGCACGTGATTTACAAAAAACGGGGTATGATAGAGGATTAGAGAAGCCCAAGGCCTAAACAAACTTGACAAATTTTTACACAAAAAATGTATATATATTATTTTCTTCTGTAATACCTAAGCTGCCAATTGCAGAGATGATATTTTCGTACATCAAGTATCAAGCTGTCACCTGGTCTCGCATTTGTGAATGGCTCGAAAGAATGGAAGAGAGGGTTTTTTTTGAGGAGATCGTGGTCAGGGACAGCTAACCTGGTGGGCAGTTACGGAAACGGGAGGGAGATGATTGCGAACTTCCGTGGAACTTGGCGTGAGCTTTATTGGGAGCTGGCAGAATAGGTTTTCTTTTATTTTCACATCGCAGGAATGAGGATCAAGTTTGCACATAGCTGAACATACGGCAGAAATCCTTTAAAATACTTTTGAATGGGATTGGAAATAATGAGGAAACCATGATTTTAGTCTTCAAAAATATTCTTCATTTGATTGCAAGAAATGGGACTTGTGATGTTTGAGGGAATTTTTTAAATTTGCCATATGCAATTTTGCTGGTATTTTTCAACAAACGATGGAAGTGAACAACTGGTTCCGTTGTGTTAAAAGAAATTGCACGACGAGGTTAGGATAGAAATAAAGTTTGTTATCAATCATCACATCAAAATTGTTGCTTCATTACTTGCCCTCTATTGTTGTCTAGCGAAACATGATGTCTTTTCAGAATCCAAAGTAATTGTAAACATGGATGCGAGTTGAGGATCGTTTGATGTATTTTTGAGTGAAAAAGTAGAGGAATTCATTAGGTTCAGTTTGAGGATAATGATGGTGAAACACCTATTTTATTCGCAACTCAATTGACTTATCAGAGCAGAGTGAGCATTGAAATTGGGAGCGAGGTATTGGCGTAGGTAGGTTATGTGAGTCGAATTTGGAGATTATTCCTCTGTCATCCATCTCTCCGATTTTATTGAGCATAGGGGAAAATAACGATTCTCTTTTATGTCTCCGCGTGTGTCTACAATATTTCATGAATGGCAGTATTAAGAGGCAGATGACGTGAGCTTCTCTCTCTTTCCCATCTCTTTTGTCTATTTGCAAACAACAAGCTTAGGGATGGAAGGCCTTGTCATTTGACAGAAAGACCTGCTTTCAAAAGAGCATTGAGCGAGAGCACAGAGGAGAATTGATTGTTTAACGATATAATGGCTGAACGGAGGCATAAAACAAGTGACAAAATTTTCAAATTTTATAGTCGATTTCCCCACAAATTGGGGGAAATAAAGGGCACACTGGAATCCCAGCATGATGGCAGGTTTTTAGTGATGAGAACAAGATGCGATGGCAATAAAAAATTCCAGCGAAATGATTTCAAGTCTATTGTGATGAGTTGAGAAAGGCCAAGCAAAACATACGCACTAGCAATCTCCGAAAATTTAATGGAGCTCCCATTTTTCCTGAGGTGTGCACATAGTTGAGACGGAGAAGAAGGGACCTCGTGTCCGCGCCTCAATCCCCTCGTCACTCACACACATGCTTTCACTTATACTTTTTACTCTCATCAAAATCCATATTGAAAAGGTGACGCTTGTTAGTGCAAAAAAAAAAACTTTTCCATCCTCAAGATCGCAATAGATACAAACAGATAATAGTTTGTTTGTTGACAGTCGCTTCCACGCTTCATCTTCCCCTTCCTTAATTTGATCTTGAAAACTGTCGAATGCAAGTTTTTTTCGGGAAATGTTTTTGGAATAAGTCTAGAAGCAAGGTGCAGTTTACGCATAACGTGACACTCATAAATCATATTTTTCTTGTTGGAAACATATACAATTTCCCCTTCATAAATAAGCCGCTTAAGGGAGGATAAGTCCACTTGATGATTAGCGGAAGAAGAAAAGTAGAGAGCAAACTCGAGGTAGAGCAATAATGGATTGGAGGAATGTTTGACTCATTAATCTGTGCTCAGATTCTCGACGAGACTCTCAATTCTGGTTATTCAACACATTCCAAGCTCGCATAGTCACGACATCCATCCAATCCTCTGCAACGGATGTATGGGTATTGCACACGTCCAAATCTAACATTTTTTATATATTTTTCCTCTATCTTATTTACATACAATCCCTCCGTTAATCCTCTCTCTCGTGTGTTCATGATCATTATCTCCGTGTACATATGTACATATGTAATTACTGTACAACTGGCCTCGGACTGATGACCCACTCGTATACCCACCACCAAACATGTTTCAATGAAACAATAAAAAATACATGCTCGTCATAACTTGGGAACATGTGTATGAGGCAATTGACGAGATCCCGAAGGACATTTTTGTATATCTGCATGCATATTTTTTTTCCCACGCGAAGAGAATGATGAGAGAGAAAAGTGCGAGTTAGTTTAGTTGTTGCTGGATGCTCTCTGCTTTTTCATACAAGGTTACCTCAAAGGATACACACATTCGTAACGTGTAGCTGAATAGCTAAACTATAGAAAGAATATCATGTGAAAATTCCTTCTTCAAACTCCGACACCAATACATTTTCACGTAGACACTGTCCTGTTCACCTTGTGAAAGTTGGATTTAAAAACAAATTTCGGCTTTAGATCAATGTTGCCTACGTCGATTTTTTTATTCGTAGAAAAAAAGTTGGATGAGTATGATGAAATCGAATTAGTATTAGAAAACGAAGAAGCGAATTCAAAATTTGATCATGGCTAATGAATGTACAATAGCATTTATGCAATGTCAAATGGGGAAAATAGAGGGGATCACTTATATGTTCTTCCTTTCTCACTAGTCATTACTCATATTGATGCAGAAGCATACACATTATCATCATTATCATTATGCAGCAATTACGTAGTAGAAGCAATTCCATTTTTTTCCAAGAGTTCGTCAACTGAAAGAAGCATATATGCTCAGCGACGGAAGCCAATTATCCAAAAGCCTACACACTTGATGTAAATCAAATGATCGCTTGTGAAAAGGGGAGATATGATGATGATATGTGCTTACACAAGATGATGATGAGTCCTCATTTTTGAGGAAAGTTTTGTACAAAGGTTTTTTTGTTTGCAAAAGACGTGATATGTAAGTGAAAGCTTATGACTGGGAAAGGCAAAAAATGAGTCTAGAACAATTTTTTTAGCATGTTGTAACCAGGTGGCATGTTAGGTGACCTTCTAGCTTTTGATTATGGACGACCACTTGAATTTTCTGGAATTGATGAAAATGCCTTTATATGATCAATGAGTCTCTCTTTCTTTAATCGTAATCCTGGCAAGAATTTTGGTTCTTGGTGTATCATTTCTCAAATTGTCAAACACAATTGCCCTATTTTCCATGTGTTTTGGTAGGCGATACATTTGGAATAGTTTAATTACAATTGTAAAAAGTTATGACGATATTATTGTGTTAGTCTAAAAGTTGGTGATTTTCTGAAGGTAACATGTTCTCCCCTATTTCCTTTTAGCTACCTGAGTGACCTGGACCGGATCGGTGCACCTGATTTTTTACCTACAGAGCAAGACATTCTTCGAGCTCGTGTTCCCACTACCGGAATAATTGAGTATCCCTTTGATCTCGATTCGATCATATTTCGGTAAGTGAAAGTTATCCAATCAAGTCATTTTTAGAATTACTTTTAGCATTCATTCATCCCAAGTTCACTTATTATTACAACTTGAACAATAATGGCTAGTGGGGAGGAGAGGTGTGTTGCCTTGTTGCCTATACCTGTTGCTCACTTGTTTCACTAAAAATGTCTCTGATTTCTCGCTCAACAGAATGGTAGATGTAGGTGGGCAAAGATCCGAACGACGGAAGTGGATACACTGCTTCGAAAATGTAACTTCCATAATCTTCCTCGTTGCTTTAAGCGAATACGATCAAATTCTGTTTGAATCTGATAATGAGGTACGTACTCTCATCATTTTTTCTTGCACATTATTTTTCAATGACTACTCAAATAGCTTCTGAGCCATACCTGAACAAGCACCTCATTTTAAATGTGTAACATGTAAAACATTGTCGTTTCTTCCACAGAATCGTATGGAAGAGTCGAAGGCCTTATTCCGAACCATTATAACATACCCTTGGTTCCAACATTCATCTGTCATCTTGTTTTTGAATAAGAAAGACCTACTCGAGGAAAAGATAATGTATTCTCATTTGGTTGACTACTTTCCTGAGTATGACGGTAAGGGATTCGACAAAATTATATCTACTTTCTGTTTTATATGATTTGTTTATCTATTTGATTTTAATGAGCGCGTTTTCGAGAGGAGATTCGACTCTAATTGTGAGCGAGTGGGCATTTAATGAGCTTTCGGATAGCCTTGCTCACCTTAATTAGAAGGCTCGTGTGCACGAAATGAACACAAGAGACCTGCTAATTGCGATAACATTCACATTTCCATTATTTATTGAAGCATCAGTTACATATCCAGTACTCTTTTTCGTGCTCATGTATTGTTTTAAAAACATGCTTCATTGCGCATGGGGACGTAGACACTTGCAAAGGCGGAGGAGACACGGAGGCAAAGTTACCCAAACTATTTTGTTGACCAGAGCATTTGATACGGCTGAAGGGTCAAAGTATGTAAGGTCCCTACATATCCAAGGATTATGGTCCCCCTTTCAGTCGCGATGTAATGTAATGCATCAATTTCAAACATTGTCTGCACGATGATGAAGATGATTTTAAGATCGAATCCATTTCGAAGCCTCCCAAAATTTGAATAGACATTCAGAGCATGACACATTTTCGTAGTTGGTTTCATCTCTTGAGTTTCGCACACGACTACTTGATTCGCCCACACTCGAAGACTTTAATTGGCTTTCTATCTATCGTCAACGGAGCATGAAAAAAGGAGCCCACGTCCTTCATTTAAAATTAGGGAACAAAACTTTTGTTTAACTTTTAACAGAATAAGATAACTTTCCATTAGTCGCTAATTTTGCTCATTTGCGTAGTTGAGTCGAAATTAGTTCAGTATTGTTTTTTCCTAATGGTCATAATGAAATAAAGCGTCATTAAAATGTTCTATTGTGGAAAGTTGGTGTTTTTTCCATTTGATTTCACTTCCACGAATTGTTTTCGCAATTTTTGGAGTGTAAAAGGTATTTTGCAGTGGGCAGTTGTTTCGTACGTGTGCAATTAAATTGATGAAAAAATAGGAAAAAAGTGTTTTGTTTTAAACTTATCAAATACATCAGTGGAAGCTCATTTATGGAATGTTATTTGATCAAAATAAAATTACACAATGTTTGGGAAAAGTAGAATGTGAGACTGAGTAATGACTTATGGCGACTTTTTTCCCTTGATTCCAGGCCCACAAAGGGATGCAATCCATGCAAGAGAATTTATCTTAAAGATGTTTGTTGAACTGAATCCTGACAGCGAAAAGATAATATATTCTCACTTCACTTGTGCCACAGGTAAGACACTCTGTATTTTATTGAGTTAAATAGTTACTATTTTTTGTTTCAATTTTTAAGAATAGAGCTAAAAGTTGAAAGACGATACCGTTGAGGAGTGATGTTTAAAAAAATGCTTTGAACCCCAGTTTTTGACTCATTTATGTTTGCTCATATGTCTAGATACGGAGAATATCCGATTTGTCTTCGCAGCGGTGAAAGACACAATTCTGCAGCTGAATCTTAAAGAGTACAATCTGGTATAGAGCGGCTGGACATCCCACACAACCAGAGTTTGTTGATTTTTCGAAATCATAGCTTTAAGTAAAAGAAAAGAAAAAAAATAATGGAAGGCGACTTTACACGTCAAATTTCACAGATGCTGATAACTCTACACTTTCTTTTATATAACAATTTTAATTGGTATAACTGATAAAACAGGAATTTATTGGAAGGAGATGAAGGAGAAAAAACTCGTATGACATAAAAAAACTTAGATACCATTTTAGATACTTAAATGCGAACACACATTAATAATTATGCATGTCACTAAATGTATTACTGTCGAAACTCCTGCAGGGCTCTGCGCTGCGAGATAAAGGCGAAAACTCTTGTAAAAACACAAAATAATATAGAGTCAAGAAATTTATAAGAAAAATGTATTGTAGAACAGGGAAAAGCAAACAAAAATTGACACACACGCGTTCAAGGCAAAATTCAAAAAAATATTGAAAGAATTTTTTCCCCAAAACCTTTAGTTAATTTTCTTAATATGCATTTAAAGGATGAGCGAGGAAGAAGGAAGTGAGAAGGAGAAATATTCCACGTTTTCTCTTGACGGAGAGAGAGTATCGAGGCTTTTTTATTCTTTCATCAGTCTATACGAATCGCTTTTACAACTTGATGATAGCTTTTCCAAAAAGGTTATAAGAATATCTTTGCACAAACCAATTTTGCAATTTGACAAAAAAGTAATTTGTAGCAGGGAGAAAGGGAAAAGTATCACAAGTGTTCTTCCACTTTGGTTTCGTTGTGTGTGTGTGTGCAAGTGAACGTAGATGATATATGAAGAAGAAGAGGAGGAAAAAGTGGGAAAATATATTTCAGCATTTCAAAATTCTTTTTTATAATTCCGTACTCTATAATTACCTATAATTGTTATTGCAATACTTACCACCATTATATACCAATGTGAATGCATAACTGAAGGGGGGGGGGGGAGACAACAGTTTTACAAAATAACATACATTACAAAAGAGAGATGCAGAACAACTTTTTCATATTTCAAATATTCTTGGCCAATTTAATTTTTTTATTGAACATCAGAGTTTTTCGCGTTTTTTCCGGGGGACTTTTTTTATAGGAAACAAAATATTTAGAAAAATAAGATTATAGAGAAGCGCGCGTAAGCGAGATACACAACCTTGAGCGAAAACAGTGCTGCAGGGACAAAAAAATTTTTTAAAGAGAAAAAATGGGAGAAAAACTTAAAAGCCAATTGTATAATCCATAAAGATAATAGACATAACAATATAAATATATACAATTTTATTATTATAATTGTGCACACATTCATTAGGAAACAGGTTGGAAAGAGGAAAAACCCAATTTTATTACAAATATCAAAATGTTTTTTGGGACAGACTGCTATAACCGTACATTATTAAATACTATAAAGAAAAGGTATGAGAAGAGAAAAAATGTCGTACTCATTCAGGAAGGACGATGTTATATTGTTTCCTTAGATTTTTAAAAAAATAACTCTATATCTTTGTTCAAATAGTGTGTGTGTGGGTGTGTTTTTCAAAAATGGCAAATGAGGGGATTGGAGAAAATATACCAAGTCACACTAGAAACCCGAAAAAATTTCCCCATTTTGAGTTGACATTCATCCCACACACGAAAATCAAAATGTCTCATCAACAAAATGCTTTTTCCTCTTAAAAAACATAATCTTGTCGTGAGTAACTTCGTGGACTGGGTGCATCTCTGCAAATAAAAAAACAAATTTATACATAAATAATTAAGTACAATTTTAAGTGTAGAGTAAAAAAAACTCTTCCTGTTTTTGTACCTCTTTCCTGGGGTGAGAAAATATTACGAGAGATAATCTTAAATACGTGTTTTAGTGCAATCTTGACACCCAATCCATCAAATTATTATCAAGGTTATAGAGCAAAATAAAAATCTTTGTTGGCGAGAAGTGGATTTTTTTAATTACAACAGAAATGAAGCGTTTTCCTAGAAAGTCCTCAAAAATTAAAATCCAGTTTCAACTTAAAATGGGGCGAGCACGAGGGACGAGTGTGCAATCTACCAAAAAATATTACTTATAAAAAGAAGGTTTGAAAAAAATATGTGAAAAAGTTACTCTTTAGGATTGATACGGATAAATTAAACACACCACGACGTACAGTTTAAAAACAGTGAGAACGTGAGAAAAAGGATTTTTTTTGTTTTTTCTTTTAAAGAGATACTCCAAGATTTTTTACGGTGCCATGCAAAAGCATTTAAAAATGTGAGGGGAAAAGTGGTTAAATTGTTTTGTTTGTGTATTTTTTTTCAAAAGAAACTACCAAACTTGCATACTTGTACACAACCCGCAAGTATATGCGTTCACTAAATATAGAAATTGTCTATTTAACAGGTACACTAACATTATACCGTTTTATTCATTATGCACGCAATCCCCAAAAAAAACTACCTGTACATTATTCATATTAGAAGAGAGGAAAATCAAAAAAGTGCGATGAGAGAGTTGTCACTTACAATAATAACTTTTATATATGCATTGATTTTTTTATAAAGCCTAACCTAAAACATGACCTTTTTGGGGTAATGTGAAACAGCAATTTATTATCAGTATCTTCGCCTTTCTCTTTTTCCAAAGAAAAAAAAACTGCAATTTGTTACATTGAATGTAATAGAGGGCGACTACGACGTACGTTGTTTTTTTTGTAAATACACAGTTTTAAACAACCATTCTGTTTTATTTGTGATTTTATTTTCTCCTGGATACAAGGAATAGAAATAAAAACCGCGCTTGAAATTGTTTTGTGAGTAATGTACAGATTATTATACAAGAGAAAAAATTAAAACTGCGATTTTACCTTTCTCCGTTGAATTGTATAGCACACTTTTTATTATGAAGAAAGTAATTATTTAAGTTTTTTAGCGGAAGGCCAGGTGAAAATTTGCGAGCAAGAGGCGAAATTTTTTTAAAACACACATGCTGTTATATAAACATGTAAAGGTAAAATACACACACATTAATCAGTTTTTAAAAGGAAAAAGTCTAAGCGACATCTAAGTAATAACGGTAAATTCATAATAAATAACACAATAGTAATAACATAACTAATAAAAGGAGAAATTCTTACTTTTAAGTAAACAGAGGGAAAAAATTTCTTGGAAATAATAACTTTAAAATAAATACAAGTAATACTTAATTAACTGTAACATGTAGATATATAAAAAATAATACTGACTCTGTATATTGTACCGAAGGGGAAAAAGAAGAAGAATACTTGTGTAACGAGGAAAAAACTGGTGTAAATTGTAACCCTAGGTTTGTAATTTATGTAAAGAGAACTCGTGTATACTTGTGGTACTCTCGTGTGCGGAAAAGAAAACTGTTTTGCATCTACACCAATTATATATGTATATTATTAATGAAGAGAGGAGAAAAGGGAAAAAATTGTAATTACTATTATCATTACTCTTTTTTCATTGTTGTGCTTCGGTGAGTGGAGGAGGAGGAGAAGAAACAATACCAATACACTCTTTATATTATGTGGTCATTTAAGGTAATCATCAGCAACTGGGGGAATTTATGAGAAATATACGGGGAAAGTGAGAGAAAGGCAAAAGAGAAAGCTTTTTACACAGTGTTTTTTTGTGAAACAATAATATTTTGTTTTTTGTTTGTTTGTTGTGTCCGTTCATTCGTTCGTTTTTACATGTATAATGTATATCTTTAATATATATATCTATATATCAACCAATCTTATATTATTATTATGTATCCAGTTGCTTTTTATTTATAGAAAACAAAGTTTACCCTTTTAGTGTACGGAACTAATGTGGAGTCTGTCAACAAGAGTGGAAGTGAGAACGAGAGGAGAGAGGAAATGCATGTGTACACCAATATTAGATAGAAGACACAATTAACCAAAAAAATATGCACGTTTTTACACACATTCACATAACAATTCCACATAAACACATACACACAACAGCGAGCGAGCGCGTTTTTAGTTCGAAGAGAGAGAGAGAGAGAAATGCTAAATTATACATACAATTTTATTATATTATGTTATTATGTAATATCTTTATAAAAAACAAAAGTCTTTTTTGGTATAACATCACTATTATATATACTTTTACTTATTTTGGTGCGTTATTTTAACTATGCTATTGGAAAAGAATGATTTATCCAGAAAAAAATCAAAGCTAGTTTCATATATGTATTGTATGCATACACGCTGTTGTTGCTTGACAGTCCAATTTTTTTAAGAACACAAGAAAAGAAAAATGAGTACTGAGCACAAGTCAATTGTTTTTTGTTATTATTTCTGTAATGAGATAAGGAAGGAAGAGGAGGAAGGTGAGAGAGAGAAGAATAAGAAAATGTGCATGCAAATAATATACCACTTGACTTAATCTTCTTTTTAAAAGAACAATTTTCTTCGGTTATTTTTCTCCTTGTTTTTTCATTTGATCACACAAAACGCCTACATCAACATTACGTATGCAAGATGAGAATATGTGGTTATATGGAAGCATGATTGGTTTGAGCATGTGATGACTTGCCTCATCATCTTCATCATCATTTTTTGTATAATATATTTTTTGCCTTGCTTGGAAATGACGAGCTTTTTTCACTTGCCCTTTTTTGTTGTATGTGTTGGCCATGCTGAGGGAGAGGAAGGGAGAGAGGAGAGAAAACTCCATTTTCAAGAGATAAAAATCTCAATAAAATATTTATTGGCAGACATGAGACAAAAAAGTGGCCATTCCTCAGCCACTTTCGTACAGTAATATTCGTCTTAATATATAACTTATATGAATACTAACTCCGCACAGGTTGCCATCGGGAAGAGAGAGAGAGAGAGAGAGAGAGAGAGGATATAGTCATCCATCGTTTCGCCTTTTTGTTCGTTAAGAAAGAAAGGAGAACCTCTATACAAATATATTGTTGTCATTGCTATGCAAGTGCTTAATGAGCTTAGGTAGACATTTCTATGTTTACGAGGAGAAAGTTTTTTAAAACTCGTCATAACTATATACATTTTGCCAATATATACAAGTAAATAAGTGACGACGAGTGGGGAGCAAGGGATGGGATTTGGGGGATGATTTGAAAAGTAGAAAAAATGAAATAATTTATTGTATTTACCTTGTGTACTTGTGCAACATATAAACTCGTTAATCGTCGTCACATAGTTTGCATGTGGTCCGTGGTTTTCCGCGAGTCAGGTATTATTTGCCTTAAAATATAGCGTAGTTGTCACACTAACATAATATCCAATATCTTTAAAAAAATACATACTATATACGCCTTATAAATATTTGTACCAAAGTATGCAAGAAAGGGAAAGCAAGAGCAACAGGGGAAACCATTTTCAGGCATCTGTCATTGTTGAGATTGCCGGTTTTGTTTGAGAAAAAGGAAGCGAATCAGTTAGGAAAATGTGTATAAAAATTCATCGTTTTTTACATAATTCACACAAGAGCACAAAAAAACAAAACTGGAGCACAAGAACTAAAAAACATACAAAAATAAGGATACGACGAACTAAAAAATTACAAACTATTTTAGCTTACATAAGAAGAATGTTTTAGTGAGAAGAGATTTCTCATAAGTGAGTATTTAAAATGCGTAGTTTAACTGTCGTAAAATAGCCCGTCTCATAAAACTTGTACAGTTTTGATTTCGACGAAAGTTTTTACTCATCTATCTATAGGATTTTTCATTTTTTACAACAACAAGACTTATTTGCATTAGTTTTGCAAAACCTATCAAAATCCTGACAAGTCAACCATCTATGCAGAACACCAGATTTATTTCAGGAACGGAAAAGAGATAAAGTATTTGTAAGTGTAAACCTTTGATTGTGTTTTTAGATAAAATGTCGTGTTCGAATAGGATTTTTAAGGAGTACTAGACTAGCGCTTATAGGAAACAGTGCAAGTTGTCGCTCTTTACTCCATTCTCATCTCTGATGGCAATCTGTGCAAGTCAAAGCGCACACATTACACTAACACTCTTGTCTTAACGAGAGGAAAGGAAACATACAAAAAGCCTGCCTGCCTAACACTATAGTACCTATACTCAATCGTCAGATATAAACGTCTGCAAAAAAAAGAATATCTTGAAGTGGAGCGGATTTCCCAGGGAAACAACGGATTTCTGAAAGGAAAGCATCTATTTTCCTTTGAACTTTCACCATGTCTTTTCTAAAGTGCACAAGTTCATATTTCCACACTTAATATTTTCTCAGTTGTGATTAGCCGATCAAATGGGAGAAATGCTAAAGAAACGAAACGAATATATGAACTTGCACATTTAATTTTCGGGAGGAGGCTTACAAAGTTTTTGTTTGCTTCACAAATATTCCTCTTTACTCATAAATACGACGCCTTATGGAAACGTCCTCCGCTCACAATGCTTTACTCCATTTTATTTGCATCCTTCTTTTGCAATTAATTTCCACCTCTGTTTTTTTTTCATGTAAACGTGCGCGTGCATGTGTGTACAATTGTAAGGGAGTACTTGACAAAATCTACTTTTTTCTGGAAAGGTTACCAATTCTTTGCCGTTTTTGCATTTCATTAAGATAGTATACGAAAAGAATTCTTATATACGTTTCAAGGTCATTCATTACTTCCTCCTAAGGTACATACGTTACACACCAAGAACAACAAAAAATATTACTATGTTCATATTGTTCATCTTTCTCTTCCATTTTCTCACACTTGGTTCGTATTGACAATCCAAACATTCACATTTTTAATTTAAATAAATACACTTTGTTGGACCTACTTTTCCATTACGTAACTCCTTTCTCAGTACGTACGTATTACTTAAGTGAGAATCTTATCTAAGGACTTTGAAGGAGAACAAATGCGTACACGAGTTTCTTTCTTTTTTGTATCTCTCGGTGTGCCATACCAATATACGTACTATACTTAGACCTAGATCTTTGTACTGGAATATTATTATTATTAGGATCTTTGCATGGATGAAAAAAGTAGAGAGGAACTCTTCGTCTCGCCCTGTGCTTTATAACAAACTTTTATGTTTTTTAAGTGTTGCCACCAACTTAATATTAATAAATGGGAGATCACACAAGTTCTTCTGGAAAATAGTAGAGAATTAAAACAGTTGATTGATGATAACCATAAATGATATAGGAAAAAGTTTCCTTTGATTTTTTCACCACTCCTTTTCCCCAATTTTTGTTCAAGGTATGGGGCTAGAAAAGGGTCTTGAGGGGAATATATATAAAATATGACTCAAAAAACGGTTACGAGATGTCTGCCAATACAAAAAAAAATATGAGAATGTTTTTTAACTGCTACACAGCGCGTATAAAAGTGTAAATTTTTGCATTTATCATTCGTAATAACATCTTCATCCTTTTGTGAATAACTTCGGGACAAAAAAAAACACACACAACTGCTACTGTACATAAATTATATAATTACCTTGTACATTATGTATAACGATATATAAATTGTGTATTTATATGTGCATCAAGTATAAAAAAGTATATATGTACATATGTGTATGTATATAATCTACTGTGCAGATTTTTAGGAGGAGGAAAAAATATTATTAATTAATTATTATGAATTGTATTGCTGCCTAAATACTTTGATATTTTCAACAAGAAACGAAAACAAGCAAAAAAAACGAAAGAGAGAAAGCAGAGAATGGGTTTTAATGTGTACGAGAACAAAAAGAGAAAAAAAAAATATACAAAAAATTTACAACATGTTTGTGTGTTTTTGACTGGCTGCTGTGTGACGAATTTTTTCTTTTTCTCTTTTTTTGTCAAGAAAAAAATACTATTAAAAAATATTGAGCAATGCAGGCTTTGTATTATCAGCACTTTCCATGTTAACTAGAGTATAATAATAATTATATACCATTATGATACAATATTGTATACATACATAAATATACTATAATTACTACTATTATTACTGTTGACCAAAGTGAATACTGATAAAAAAATTTAGTGTACTATACATAAATATATATCTATATACTACATCAGATTGATGATAATGAATGATCATTTATCTATTAAAAATAATTACAAATAATGTACTCCAGAAGACAAAAAATATCGAGCTGGACGAGTCACGAGAATTTTTTTTTTCATAAAAACACTCCAGAAAATTTGTGCCTTCTATTTTCTGGATGCTTGCATACGAAAAGAAAGCTTTGCTCTCGTCCATCCTGCACTTGTTTCAGAAGAGGAGAGAGGCACGCATCAAAACGCTGGTTTTTTAAGTTCACTCAATTTCCTCAAGAATCCTGTTGCGCTGCGGAGCGAGTGAAAGAAGGCGAAACATATCATCATCACATAATATGCACCACTTATATGTGCACATACATCTACTTTTTTGCGTAGGAATCTTACTTGTGTCCTGTGATACAATGGATTTCGCAGGAAGAAATGAAGGAGCTCATCAGGGGGCTGTAGTTTTTGTAAACTTGCAGGAAAATGCCCATTTGAGCGAGATGATTAGAGAGGTCATATATCCAATGTCATCAAGTTATATGCATGTATTTCAGAGAAAATTTTTCCAGTTTTGATTTGATAGATCGTTAATGAGAAACGAGCTAGTTATCCATCACATATTTGCTGATTGGCATATATACATTCACATTTGCTTTTACTTCTCATGAACAATTTGTTTACGCCAAGAGAATTTTTAACTGAGTTACTCCTCTCCAAATCCAGACTGTCCTTGAGTCGCTAATGAGATTCCAGGAATGAGACGTAGTTATATATGCTCATGTTTAGAATTTTGGAATAGTCAACATGGATTACAAAACAGTTCAAATGGCAAAGGTGAAAGCGAGAGAGAGCCTTCATTGCAGTCGTGCTGAGGAATAAATCAACTGAAGAATTCGTGTAGGTGCAAATTCAAGTCAAGCAAGTCCATCAAATTCCACTTCGATGAAAATTGGAAGCAGGTAGGCGCAAAACTGTCTAAGTGACTCGGATGAAAACTTTCCATATATTTCTTTTTCCATTGGAAGTGATGAAGTGGAAAAGTTTCATTGGGGGGAAATTGAAGAGATTGAAGAAACCAATCTAAAAGGTAGGCCCAGGCCCACATCTCATCTCGCACAGGGTATCCTGACAAACCTTTTAAATCAGCAAAGTGGAAGGAGGCTCATTCCAGGGTTTTTAATGGAAACAAAAATCACCAGCTTTCCATGCAAAATCGATAATCCAATTTGTACACAAATTATATCGCATTTAATTTTCATTGTATTCTTTTATTCTCAACACTCTTTTACGAGATTACTCACAACGAATTGTGATAAGTTGACATCGAGGTAGACTAGAATGTATGTTCGAAGATAAGCGGACAATTGCCAATCGTCAGTATATTTGCATAAAGTACTCTTTCTCTCTCGTCGTTAAGTAAACTCCACACAAGTCAGTAGAATAAATAATGCATTGCATCAAAACTCTTTCACGGTATGTATACCTATCGTAGTTCGAATTCGCTTAAAGTAGTCGTTCGAAAGTGATTAAATATTGTTGTACATAAAATTCCTTGTGGAGCTAGTATAATTCAGCTACTCTTACAAAAGCTATATAATATGACACTAGCAAGACGACTCTGCTCCAAGGCCTTTCCCTTTGTTTGGAGATCTTTTCTTCCTTTCCTGCTGATAAATTAGAAACCATTCCACAAAATGTACAAAAATCCACTTTTTTCTTGATGAACGGAACGTGGGTAACAAGAGTTAATGTTGTACCTTGTATGGACTCAATGTCGGCGAATCATCCGAGCTGGACCCAAGAAGATCCATGCAAAACTTCTCAGATCTTGCAGTTGGACCAAAATATTGCCCCTGAGAAACAGACTCGTTATGATTTTTGAAAAACGATTCCACTATTTTATATGAGATATTTGCAACGGCAACAATTACCTGGATTTCGCCGAGCCCCTCTTCTCCAGAGGCGATATCACAATCTGCTAAAGGTGTCGGGTCCTTGATGAGCAACCTCCTTTCCAGACTGCTTTCCCTCCCATGGCGAAACCCATTCCCATTGTTACCTCCTCTTGGTGAGCCATTCGCCACAATTCGAAGTTCGGATGGTCGTTTATGAAGCTGGCTCCCGGTTAGACCATGGCCAATGTGGTCCGGTGTGCTACTATGACTGAGATCCCCACCGCGAAACTTTCTCCAGTGGAGAATAAAAGGCTTTGTCAGGTAGGCTGCTAAGACTTTAGCAGTGTCTAAAGCTGGTGCACTCAACCCTTTTCGGATGCACTGAAGCAGGCGAAAGGTACTGTACGAGCCGGCACCAACCACAATCAGGATTCCTGATGTGACAACTGCAACACACAAAGCACACAAATTTATCTATAAACATAAGCATTAATTGCAATGAGAGAACATTGAACAAAATTTGCAGCCGAGAAAATTGGGCTTACTTGTGTTATAAAGCGTAGAGAGAAACGTCGCCTCCTGCGACTCGGGTGAAAACAAAATATGAAGCAATTGCGAAGGATGAGTAAGGTGATATCTCAGCACTGAATCAATATCATCACGTGGTGAACTCGATGTCCACAAAAATGAGAGAATCTACGACACGAAAATTATGATTATAAAATTCTGAGAACAAAAATAATGCATACTAAATATTTGGGCATGATAATACTTTGAATTGATCCTACCTCGGGATCCAAACTAAACGAAAACATATCGGGAAATAAAAAGCGAGAATAATGCGAATATCCAGGCGAAGCCATTCACATTGGGAGTGAATGACGGTGTATTAGAGGGTGGCCCAGGTGGGCAATTTCCCACAGTTAATTTCAAGTCGGGAAGAGGTGGTCAAGAAAGTCGTATTCTGCTTCCCTTTCTCTAGCTCTGCTCCGCAGTCCGCACCAAATCCATCCTGTTTCGCGAACATTTTACTGCAAATTGAAAATAGTTTACTCAGATTGAGAATGAGAGCGCATACTTCATAAAACTCAGAATAAACTGAATTGCTAAATCATAATAATGAAGTTTTGTTGAGCACGCCAAGAAAATCATGAAACTCGTACTGGCTCTAATTTACTCACCTCGTTCTCGATTTGATATTAGTTTATTGGGTAACATTTAACGTGCCATGTTTAACATGGCACGTACCAACTTGCGCTAGAAATCTAATCCTTGCAGAAGTCGAGCAGGGAAACTAGAGTGAGAGATGATAACAACATTACCCCTGGCATTTACTTGTAATCATGGTTTTTGGACAAAGATAAAAATTTGAGATTGTTGAGATGAATTGTGCAGTCGGGTATTGTTGAGTCGGGATGTTATTCCTTCAGCAACGAGGATTTTCGTATGATTTCCTCACACATTTCACAGACACACATGACGGGGAATTGGCTTGTTTGTCTGTGCTCATTTCATGCTTCAATTTCCCATGTATTGAGAAGAAGTATATAGATTTCCTTGTGGATGAGATACACATATATCCTCCCCGAGGTATGGTTTAGTATTATGCGAGTGGAATTAATGGACATATACATTGGCACATTCCATGGGCTTCTCCTATTGTGAAACATGGGATTTTCGTGAATGCATATGTATCGTGGTATGCCAAGAAGTTATCATGTGGAAACGGGAAAATTTGAGGATACTACGTGGACTTAGCACAGCTCAAGAGATAATCAAAGAATAAAGTGTTGAGCACATCTTTCCGCTTCACTTCGAAAGTCTGACAAGCCGCTCTAATTGCAGGTATAATAATTCAGCCAGATTTGTAATGCAAACGTTTCGATGAATGAAGTGCACATTAATCACATCTTAAGTTTGAGCGCACGTTCGACAACAAAATTTTCTCAGTGCAAGTTAAATCGGAGAGAAGTAGAGCTCGACTAAGAGAAGAATAAGACGAGGAAAAATCACATTTTTGAGATAAAGGTACAATTGAAACTATTGCACAACAAATACATTATGCATACCCATATTTTTGTAGCAATATGGTGGGCAGTTTACAAAAACCGTAAATAAATTATGGAGTCGCATTTTTATGAAATTTGCTACCCTTGGATTTTAGGGTCGCTGAACAAATTGGAGGAATTGCGCCGGCTTGAGGGTGTTTTTACGACGAGTGATTCATCTAGCTTGCAGAACAATCATCATGGCTGAGAGCAAACCAAATGTGGTTTTCGTCCTCGGTGGACCTGGAGCCGGCAAGGGCACCCAATGTGCAAACATTGTCGAGGTATTGAAATCAAAACCAAATCGCTAGCTCCAGCGCTTTCTCCGTTTTTATATTTAATGACGCTGACATTGGCTCTTGCAGACTTTCGGATTTGTCCATCTCTCCGCTGGAGATTTGCTCCGAGAGGAACGGAGCAAGCCAGGATCAGAATTCGGTGAATTGATAGAGAAGCACATTCGTGATGGAACAATCGTTCCCGTTGAGATCACATGCTCGTTAATTGAAAACGTATGGATTTTCCAGCAACACACACAAAACCCCTTCCACCTTTTCTCTCTCATTTAACATTTTTATCCCAAAGCTTTCTTGTCACGATTGACTTAGGCAATGACTGCAAATGAAAAGAATAATTTCCTCATCGACGGCTTCCCCCGGAACCAGAACAACTTGGATGGTTGGGAAAAGCAAATGGGTGGCAAAGCCAATATCCGATTCGTCCTCTTTTTGGAGGCACCTGAGGACGTTTGTGTGGGCCGATGTTTGCAACGTGGCCAAGCTGGCAGTGGTCGATCCGATGACAACCCGGATAGCTTAAAGAAAAGGGTTGTCACCTACAATGAAGCTACGATGCCAATCATTGACCATTTTGACGCGCTGAAATTGGTACGCAAAGTGGACGCTGCGAAAGGCCCAGAAGAGGTAGACAGATTCAAGTCAATGTCATTTATTGAAAATATAATATGCACAAATACAAATATTAATTACTCCATTTGATTTGACAGGTGTTCGAACAAGT
>JAQFZW010001494.1:0-26319 GCA_034687055.1 Heteromurus nitidus
GATTTTTATACCTGAGATCATCAATCTGTGAAAGTACGGATGAAATCCAAGAGTTACATGCTCCAGGCACCCCTCGTCAGGGAAAATATGCCGTGGACAATATGGCGATGATTTTCACCCTGAAAACATGATGTGTGCAAGTGGTACACCTGGTCCTGATGGACTTTCTCCGGATGCCTGTCAGGGCGATAGCGAAAGGATTAAAAAAATCACAATGGTACTACTTTTGTTCAAAAATGTTCTCATGAAAAAAATCGTTGTTGATGAATTTTTTTAGGGAGGACCACTTGTCGCCGTAGATTTGGAGGAGCCGGAAGTGAAATACGTTGTTGGAATAATTAGCTGGGGATTTGGCTGCGGTTACCCTGAGTATCCCGGTGTGTTCACACGAGTTGACAAATATCTTCCGTGGATTCATGAAATGAGAATGGGCCGAAGAAAGAGGAAGCGGTGGGCAAGTTAGTGGGAGTGATTTATCGCTCTATATAGTCCATATTTTGAAACTCAATTCATTCATAATTGTTTCGTTTGAAATTGTCATGATCTCATACAAATAAATGTATTGTCGTGTTGGTCAGAAATCTGAGAGAAGTTGAATTATGAACATGGGTTATCCTCGCCAGCACAAGTTTTTAAATAATTGCCCTTGCGTCATCAAGCATAATGGAATATAACATACATGGTCTATACACTCAAGGTGACCGCATATATACCATACATCGACGTACTTAAAAGCCCATATATAACCTCATATATAAATGCTCCTTGTCGTGTGTAACCGCGACTTCAGTCTGAAGAAAGCTGTTTCAGTGAATACAGCGAAGGAGAAACAAAATGCCCGTGCTCAGTTTGCCCTTGTCCTGGGTTAGAAAAAAAGAAGTAGTTTCATTTCTCGCAGTAGTAGTTTCTTGCGTGTTTGTAACACTGTGAACTCAATCTCTTACGCTGAAGATGTTACTCTTACGGCACAGGAGAAGAATGCGCTCGACAAGGTAAACCAAAAATTGTGCACTCAACTTATATATTGTTACCGAGTCAAACTTACTACAAACAATCTCAAAATGACGCTCTGTTAAATTTTTTTTTAAATATTTTTTTTAAATCCTATAACCCTAACCAGTTCAAGCTACAAGTAATTCCGAAAATTCCAAAAGGGTCGTACCTTCAAAACTATGTTAATGATGACTTATACTTCATTCGCTGGCTACGAGGTATCTTCCAAATTGGAAAACATCCATGAAATTCAGAGGTCAGGATTTTAAGCATTTTAAAACCTTATTTCAAATCTAATTTAGCACGACGCCTGAACATTCAAGCGGCAGAGGAGATGCTCCTTGGCGTAAGCTTACCTCTAAATTGAATTCGAGTACATTGACCAAAATGTTAGTGTTATCACAGATCATATGGATTCACAGTATTTTTTCCATTTCACTCCACAGCATATTAAATGGCGAGAAAGAGAGAATATCGACAATATCTACGATGATGACTTTGACTGGGTGCAATTTGACAAGGAGAATCCCATCTTTTACAACGACACCAATGACAAAGAAGGGAGACCATGTGTGTCAAAAAATGAGATTACGACAATTTTTGCTACTGTTTAAGATGAATGATTTTGCTTCAGTAAAATTGTGAATTCATTGACGAGTTTCCCCGAAATTTCAGTTGCCGAATATTGGTTTGGCGATTGGAAAGTTAGAACAAACGTCATAGCCGGCTTGTCCCGCAAATTTATTCGCTCGCACCAGCGACTCTGTGAAACGTTATCGAGGCGAGTGTACAAAGCAAGGGCGGAGGGGAAACAAGTTTCGCAAGCTGTCTTGCTTATTGACGTGGAAGGATTTAGTATTTTTGAACATACCTGTCCCAGTTGTAAGTTTGAAGTTGAGTGGCCGATTTTAAAATGGTTTTCTCTCTTCAGCCTTCAATCCTTGTGTTTTGTCTTGTCAATTTATGTAGGTCTTCCTCTCTATGCTGCTCTTGCATTACTGCTGGAAAATCAATACCCGTACTTATTCGACAGTATGATAGTCCTTAACGGTGGGAGATTGAGAATTTTTTTTTGAAAAATTCATTAATTCATTTAGCAACGATAATTTTGTTATGATGCAATTTTTATATGTCAAAAAGCGCCCTCCGCATTCCAAATTGTTCTGAATGTGATTCGGCCACTGTTAAGTGATTCAACCAGGAGATCATTGGTGACATACTCGGATCGAAGAAAGGGACTCAACGTCCTCGAGAAGAAAGGGATAAAAACCAGAGGAGCGTGAGGTTTGGAGGAACACTAGTTCGAAATGTTTAACTAGGTTTCTGGCTTTTTAAATATACATTGGAATTGTGATAATGATAATTCGCGTGTCATGTGGAATACCTAATTTCGAAGAATAAAATCGATCTAAAAGCGTAAAAATTGAAATCACATAAACCTTATAAAAATATTTTTAATTCTATATTATTCTATATTGACAATCTGGACAGATCGTATAAGTGAGTGTGACAGCGTTCTTCATAAATTCAACATTCCAGACAACATTTACCATCGTTCCTCCCACCGATGACAGGCGGTTAGTCGGTAATGCCATTGAATTTTCTTGGCATATTTTACCCAGAGCTCCGCCCCAATATGGATTTGGAATTTTCCAGTATTTTGTTTTATTGATTCTCCCGCCCACTTGTACGAAATCCCAATTCTCACTTTTAGCAGTATTTTAGCTCATTCCTTGAAGATAGTCAAACGTGGGAGCCGCTCTTGAGAAGAATGTCTCCTTTCGTAAGATTATCCTTTGCAATGGAAATAGTAATTCCCATTCCCACAAGGGTATTTGTGTAGTAATTGGATGTCGTAGCTCAAGCCATTGACACATAGCCGGAACAATCCGTCTGTAGTTGTCCTTGTATCGAGTCTGGCTGTAAGTAAATGGTGGATTGAGCCATGTTTCCGCATTTGAAAATACAACTACGAAATATACACCGCATACATTTTTCATCCAGAATTTTGGGAAACGTGGAATGTGGAAGCGATTGGGTTATGGCAATGATGAGAACTCAGGTTGGATGTCCTACTAAAAGTTGGCTAAAAAGGTACTGGCTCAACTTTTTGCCAGCAGCAAAGGATGCTGCAATGCGGCAAACAATGAAAACGCTGCAACTTTTCATTTTGAAGTTGGAGGAAAGGAAAGTGTGGAGTACTTCACACTTTTGTAAGCCTATTGGCTTGTTGCTCAGTGAACCTTTTCCTTTGGATAAAACACGTCACGTAAGCTTAGAAACCAACACAAGCGTAAACAAAGACATTAATAAGAATTGTCAACTTAACTCAGTCAATATCCAAGTTTGAACAACAACAAACTCGCTATTCCAAGCGATGTGTCAATAAAAAATATAACAAAACGGGAATTGAAAACAATACTTGAGATATGTTAATTGTTCAAAAATAGCATTTTGAAAGCAAGAATTATTATTTGCTTGTCGACGTGGCATAAGCACAACCGCATTCTCACCTTTGAATCCGGCATTAGATGTTAGAATCAAATCCATCCAAATAATAGAATTTCTGTCGAATTTAATATTTAAAATGAAAACAATCATACGCCTCCTTTCTATTGTCGCAGGGATGTTCCTGACGCTTTCGATATCAAAAAATCAACGTAACCTTCCGGAATTAGCTGGCGACGACAATTCGATTCTCAGTTTGTTTCAAGATTGCTTCATTCGTTGGAAATATTCAAATGAGACCTCGATCCTCTTTGCATTTCATTTTGTGCGTGAGAAATTACCGAAAACTCCTTACACTCTACAAAATATAGCGCACATCAATAAAATCAAATTTACTATAGTTCAACATTACCTCACCAAGTTCTTAAGCTGTCACTTATCATTTCTTGAAATGGACAGGGCCGTCCTATTTCCAGAACAATTACCATCGTTGGAAGATCCTCGCTTTATTATCTACTTCTTATCACCGAAATTCGAGTCAGAGTATTTGAAGGATGTGAGGATAAAAATGCAACTCTCCAAGTTAGGGTATTCTGGCACTCCACTCTTTCTTAGTACGAATGGATCATTAAGCCTTTTATGCATGACATGCGAAACTATTACAAACCCTCTCGACCTGCAGCTAGTTGAAACAAGAGAGAAAATTGAACAATATGGGAAACGTTTGCATAGTGACATGAAAGGTCATGTATTGACCTATTGGAGCAATGACTACAGCGAACACGGTTGCAACCTCCCCAAGATAAAGGTATTAGGTCCTGGTCCGGCTACATCATGTAGTATGGAATGTGTGAAATTGAAACTGAATCTTACATTATCTAGGACGGAATCATCAGTTTTAGATACGGACATGTTGGCAAATTTTATTATCGATGGGGATCTGATAAACATTCTGACAAAGTTGAAGTTTACTCCTGACCTACGAACTGATATTTCTAATCCTACTGTGACACAATATGCATACGAGTTTATTATTGTGATGAGGAGAAGTGACTCAAGTGGTTTGCATTCAATGAGTCAACCTTTCCAAGGATATTTCTGGATTGCCATAATCCTGTCCCTGGGTCTTGTACCGTTTGCGTTAATGGCAACCACGCTTAATCCAGGAAATCCGATCAGCATTAAAAGATATTTGGTATGGATGTTTGTATTAATCGCATCAATCCTAGCTCAATGTTGCAATTCGCTAAGGAGCTTGATTACATCTTATAAATCTACAGGAATGTGGGCGCTGTGGAGTTTTTACTGCTTAATCATTATGAATGCGTATGGTAGTCAATTGTTCTCGTTTATGATTTCTGAAGAAAGGATAGAAGCTCCGAATACATTGAAGCAACTTGCATTCAGTAACTACTCTATGATCACTGTGGCAACACAGCTTTCTTTTTTGGACAACAAACCCGTACTGAATTCAACGTTGAAGTATCTTCTTAGACCAACTTCCGACAAAGATACACTGCCAAATTACTATGAAATTATTGCAAACAAAGTACATTTCCAGTCCATTTGGGGTAAATCTGCTTTCCAAGTGGTGGAAGATGCGTTTCATTTTGTTGAGGAAGGTGGATTAACCAAATTTGCAATTATCGACAAGAGGAATTATGTCAAATTTCTTGAGCACGCGTTTGATGTTTCCGAAAATTGGAAAGTCATTCAGAGGCAAAAAATTAACAATTTTCACTCATACGATACATGGCTGATTCGAAGATTGTTTCTGACAAAATTGGTTAACGGGATACTGTGGCAAACTCAGTCGTCTGGTTTGAATTCATTTTGGGACCGGAATTATGACATGTTAATCCAGCTAAAAATTGTGAAGAAGTGGAAGAATTTGAATGTTTTGACAAATATTTCAAACTCCACTTCCTTTTCCCTAAATCCTGGCTACAATATGGTGGGTTATTTGATGAACAGGTGGACTGAAAATGGGAAGGCTGCAAGGGATGAACATGTGGAGCCAACTCCAATGTCATTAACACAGTTTGTAGGTTTGGCGTACCTGTGTTTAGCTGTCATTGCTGTAGCGATCGTTGTAAGTTTCTTGGAGAGAGAAAGAGTCCTTAGGAAGAAATAATTGAACACATGAACATAAACGTTTAACCTTAACGCTTTGAAGGTTCAGCGATAATTTGGTGCATTTTATTGAACGAAATCGTAAGTACATTATTGTTACGTATCGCAATAATTGATGAATATATGTAATATTTAATTATGTGCTTTTGCATAAAGTTTGACCACCGAGAAATAATTCAGTTCAGTAATTAAGTGATTCATAAGCTGAGCCATAGGAAAAGCCGTTTGGAATTGTTGTAAGTATGACGCAATGATGCTTCTGTATTTGAATGGTATTCTTTAGTTGTCTGGATAATTGGACGAAATAAGTTAAATGACATCCATGGCGTCTGTGTAAAATACGTCAGAGGTTCATATCGGAACAGAGAAACCCTCTAAGTGTTTTACATGTTACATGTTAGATGATGTATGAAACTCAAACTCTAATTTCAAACTGTAGTAGCTGCTTTCGACGAATGGTAATTCACAATTTGCATCTAATTCAGTTAATTTAATAACTCTTTCGTTCCTGTTCAGGTAAAAACACAAAGATGCCGAGTAAAAATGTTTATCGAAATTTATGATATATTAATATAAATATCATATGCACTTAAAATGGACGATGATTATACTTGAACATGATAAAAGTAATAATGTAATTATTTGTAAAATTAAAACACATGCAAACTAGTAAATATTGTTTTAAGCTGGATGAAATCATGGCATTTGAGGGGAGCTATTCCGTGCATATTTACACTGCAGGGTCGGCAGATCGTATTTTTGATTGGGGGGTATATTACTATACCGCCTATGTTAAAGCTAACCACGCCTCCCCATATATGCAATGTATTTTTCAAAAATTATGGGGGGTATATATCCCCTCCTCAGGTATACGATCCGCCGCCCCTGATTTACAGCATGGAATTCTTACTTAACTACTATTCACCCTATCCTTATGATGATGGCGATTTTGTAGAATTTTCTTCCAATGTCATTCAGCGGCAACGAAAGAAACTTGAGGTGATACTCGATTTTTAAAGATTTTGAGTCATAAACTGAGAAACTGGAAAATAAACTCGAGATCCTGTTCAAAAAATTGAAGGTAAGTATCTTTCATCACCCTAAAGAACCCTCCCGCAGACCTCACTGCCATTGGTTGACAGCTCAGCTTGATCTTGTTCGTCAGTGAAGTTCTCACCGTTTCCTCCTCCAACCTTTCCAAAAAGTTCGCAGACTTTTCATACATGTCCCCCAGATTTGTACATTCTGTGTAAATCATAAGGTGAGATATAACTACTCCAGTAGCCACGAATACAAATCCCAAGGTACTTCCCCTTATTAGCTCTGTCGGATTGCGAATGATAAAATACGAGCCTCCAACAAATTCTACAATGCAAGTGACATAATGAATTGCAATTAACATCGTTCCATATATCTCATTCGCAAGAATATTGAATATCTGCTGCTCCCTGTACATTTGCAGGATACTGCTGGCTTCCATAATGCCAAAATATTTGGTGCGGCACTATGCGATTTTTTTTGAAGATGGAGGCTGAATTCCACTCGGTGTTATTCCAATTAGAAAAGTCATGCCAGATGAAAGATAGAATAAAACAGTAACCGCAATGAGAAATATTGCACTTGCAGCACTAAACACAATCCACATCATAAAGAGAATGAGAGGGAAATGTTTCAAATCCATGGACACATTGACTTCCAAAATTTTGTTGATAAGAGCATGGGTTGCCTCGTATTCGCTGCAAACGAATATCCCAAATGTAAAGGGAATGGTGAGAGTAAGGGTAGCCGTCAAAATTGTTACAATTTCTATGTTCCTATTGTCATCTTCATTAGCCTTAGCCCTATGTAATTTTTTATGTATTTTGTACTCGTAACGGAACATTTGGTTGAGCAAAATGTCGATGCTTGCGCAGCAAGTTCCAAGAGACGCTAAGTACTGTAGCAATTACAACAACTTCCGTCCATCCCATAATGTATGTGGTAAATAAATAAATATCAAACAGGTTAAAATAGAGAAATGACACCATAATGAATATGTAGAAAACGTCAATTTAAGTATGAAGGAAGCAGTTCCAAAGTTGATACATATTTGTCAGACTCCACGAACTCCTTCTTTTCTGAATCCCAATCTAACGGCGACATCATGCATAACAAATGTGAAACGTCAACTCACGAGGGAATATATCTACATGAAATTCTAGTATCGCTTTGATACTTTTACCAGTGATAGGTCTTAGATCAACTTGAAGATTGACAAATATACTTTTTGCAATGGGCAAGGATTCTGGAGAAAAGTCCAAAAAACTGGAATTCCAGAATCAAAACCCGAGTTCGTAAATGCAATTTAACATGGGGAAAATTTAAATTTTTAAAGGAAGAGCCTTATCTCTTTTTTAAAACAGCAAGGCAATTTTTCCCAGTGAAACATCAGTGTTGAAAATATTTCATTGGCCTCATTTGAATTTTATCTTATCCCTTTTTCAAAACTCACAATCCTTGCCATTGACTTCCCAGTTGAAGCGGGCGGCTGTATGCAAATGAGCAAACGGATTGGTCTTCACATTCCTGATACGCCTGCAAATATTGCCTTGCTGTTTTAAAAAAGAGATAAGGCTCTTCCTTTAAAAATTTAAATTTTCCCCATGTTAAATTGCATTTACGAACTCGGGTTTTGATTCTGGAATTCCAGTTTTTTTGGACTTTTCTCCAGAATCCTTGCCCATTGCAAAAAGTATATTTGTCAATCTTCAAGTTGACCTATGACCTATCACTGGTAAAAGTATCAAAGCGATACTAGAATTTCATGTAGATATATATCCTCGTCAGTTGTGCATTGTCAGTACAATTCCACAATCTGCACCGTTTTTGTTCTGTCCCAATTTTTGGATATGCATACAGATATAAACAATATATCTATGCGGGTAGCAGCGTCAGCCGAAACCGACGATTTTTAGAGAGCAGAAACGGCATCACTTTTGTTTGGTGGGATTATCATGGGGGATTTTAATGTCCGTATAAATACTTTCTTTTCAATGCTACTTAATGGCATATATAGATATTGTCTCATATCTTTGTACACCTATTTATATATCTGACAATTCAAACAAATCTTCGGACGTCAAGGCTGCTTCCTGGAATTCTGATCACACGACCGAGAACTTGATCTTGCCTTCTGGTCACGCCAGTACAACACTTGGCCAAGAGAGGATACATGAAGCCGGGACAAGTGTCGTACGTGAAACACACACCTACAAACCGATGAACCACAGCATTTGTCGGACGATGTTTGATTCGCTGATTCTAATATGATAGATAAATCGGGCATCATGCCATATAGAGCCGGAGGTCAACATCCGTAAAAAATTTTTGCTTACAAATCGGATGATGTGATTTGGATGGAGAGTAAACTTGAGTGAGGAAAACCCTAATGAAATTATCACTCTCCAACTCAATATATGTCACTTATAATGCAACACGCACAACCCGGGCGTGTACAAGAACCAAAATATTATTATTTTGGTTGAGCATGTATGTTACTGGTTGTTTGGGAAATGGGTAAATATCTTTCAGTGATTACTGATTACGCATATAGGTGCTTATCACTGAAAGTAACATCCCTTGTCTGGTAATAATTGACAGAATGAATGATTCTTATCAGTTCGTGAGTGTCACTGTCACAAATCACCACAACATACGACTGAGTAGAGATTCACACTTGCCATGCAAATATAGACGAGTTGCATATATTTATAAACACATAAATTCATCATGCACTTTTGTTTAATCAGCGTTTTTGTATGAATATACCGAGGATAATTGAGGATATAAAAACCGTGGTTTCTACTCAAGTCCTCGTATTTGTATACTGTCGCCTCTCTCTCTCTTAGTCCAGCATAAATCAAAAGATCTGCGAGGCAAAAGGAGAAAGTTAGCTTTCTCTGCTTTCTCCAAGAGAGAACACAAAGAAATTTGTATAAAACGTCTTTACATTTCTGCAAAAAAAAATATGGTGTCAAGTCAAGCAGGAGTGTTTACTAGTACACTTATTACAATGTTATCTCTGCTTGAGCGGGGATCCTGTATTATTTCAGGTAGCCATTTCTACACTCTTCTATCCAACATGTCAAATTATAAAATTAATTTTTAAATTACAAAATGTACAGGTATATCTTGGGACAAGATGCGGGGCTCAGTTACTTTGCTCCCACGACTCAAATATCCATTTTTGGTGAACATCCAGTATCTCACCTACTTTGACGGGTGGCGATCCGAATACAAATCAATTTGTGGAGGTACAATCCTTGACCAAAGGACCATTCTCACTTCAGCCCACTGCTTTGATAGCACTCAGCATTGCTCCTTCACAAGGAGAAATTGCTTCCGAATTGTGGCCGGGACGAATGACTTATCAGCGATAAACGACAAGCATGAGCAAGTCAGAACTTTCCCCTTGTCGGCCATCAGGAAACATGAGAATTACAGTCAATTGAACCATGACATCGCTCTAATCCACCTGCCACACGAGCTCGAACTTGATGAGTATGTTGAGCCTATTAATTTGGTGGATCCGGACAGGGATTACAAGAGAGAAGGTTGGTTGTCTCAATCTCAATTTATTATATTTATTTTTAAACCAATTAACAAATATAACTTTTCAAATTGGTAACCGTGATTTACTCAGGTGCTGGAATAGCAGGCTGGGGCAAAGCGAGAATTGAGCAAGGTTCAACGTATGATCCTAATCTTCACGAAGCCAAAGTCAATATTTACTCGGAGGAAAGTTGCACGAGACAATGGGGCGATAAATTTCAACCTGAAAATATATTGTGTGCGAGTGGAATACCTGGTGGTCCTGGGGGCCTTTCTCCGGATGCTTGCCAAGGGGACAGCGTAAGTTCATAAATACTTGAGAAAAACAACACTTCAAAATTCTAGTTGATTTTCGAACGTCAAGTATCATAAAAATAAGTAATAATCCTTTGTTGTAATTTTCTAGGGAGGGCCATTAGTAGCAGAAGATTTGGAGGAGCCAGAAGTGAAGTACGTTGTTGGTATTATTGGTTGGGGCTATGGCTGTGGTAATTCAAAGTTTGCCGGTGTGTACACCAAGGTTGAAACTTATCTTCCGTGGATTCGCGAAATGAGAAGAAGACGAGGAAAAAGGGTCAAGAGGTTGACACAGACAAGGTTGTAGGGGGAACCGGTACATATCTTGAAACTTAAATTGTGAGCGAAAATTGCTATTTTTGTATTGAATAACTAGAATATACAGTTTAGCAATTTATGGTAAAACTAATCTACTCTGTAATTACATATAGAAGAGTTTTATTTAACTATTTACTTGAAATATAAAAGAACTAAAAGCCGATTTGACCAACATAAAAGTCAAGACTAGAGTCAAACGTGCTGTACTGTGGGATATCAGTGAAGTAGGTCTTGAACATTCACTTTCATATCCTAGACCACGAACGTGGGAAGGATTTCAAGCAGTCAATAGTACTTTTATGTTCTGAAAAACATGACATGGGCAGTTCAAATTAGTAAAAAAAAAATTAGTAGGGCATGAAGATACTTCAATTTGAGTTAAAACAACGACGATGCACGGATGAGTTTGGCAAGACAATTGAATATCTTGGAATCCAATAACCACCGCAGGCCGCAGGTTTTGTTAGTTTTATGTTCTACCATTGTAGAACGTAGTCAAAATATATAGAAAGCATTATGGAACAAGTAAATCCGTGGATTCCAAAATTCAATTTCATTTCAGCATGATGTATGTATATGTATGTATATGAAAAACAATTATTTTTGTTAGAAGTTGAATACTCTGTTGTCCACGTCAACTCTCAGTTCCCTTTTGGCTCACATTAAAACAGGTTCGCAACTATTGCCCAATTTCGTAAAAGCACCAAGAAAAATGATCAATCCACGAATGAAATCATGGTTCGCATACCGCATTCTCGTGATGAAATACTTTTCTCTCGCAACTTACTTTGAGTGGGACAATCCGAAAGGAGAATTTGTTCCCACGAATCCATACCTGACCTGGAACTGTATCCTTATGCTTTACCTTGGATCCAACTATCCAGTCATCATGGCAACATTTCTGCTACTTCGCTCAGATGAAGAGGGAAGCCAATACTTTACCACATATATTCTAGGATGGACTGAAGCCATTCTTGTCTTCATGGTACTTTGTCTCTCCGCAAACCTCAAAGAAAAACGACAAGAAGTTATATTCTTTCTGAACCAACTTTACCGTTACTTGGATCAAGTTGAAGGCACTAGGTTCCACCAACAGTTCCAGCTACTCCGGGATGAGGCACACGATGCACATGTGAAACAAACGGAATACGCTCTTGCTCTCGGAGCGATATTAACATTCTTTATTCCACTAGGATTTGGAATTTGTATAATCCTCCAATTGGAGCCAACTCATTTTCTCATTCAAGAATGGTTGGAAGTGGACGTTTCCCTCAAATTAGCTCATGCTCCCTTCATTCTCTTCATGATTTGGATTGTATCCAATGCCGCAAGTGTTATATACTTGAAGTTGATGATAGCACTTTTCTACGTCTTCATTTTGACCACATTCGTTGCCGGAATTACCCCCGACAGAATACAAATGAGCAGGAATTTACATTACTTTCACACGAAGTACTTTGGGATTTTGGAGACACATGAAGTTGTACAATTCTACAGGGTTCAGCAGATATTCAACATTCTCATCAATGAAATTTATGGCACACTTCTCCTCGCTTTCCATTATGTGGGATGCATTGTCGTTTTCGTCGGACTATCCTACACACTCATTCGATCGATGGATGAGATACTTTCTCAGGGATTTATCATACTTTCCTTTGTTATCGTTGCGGGGATAACACCACTAATCGTCATATTTGGCCAGTCGATAACCGTGGGGAGGCCGTTGGAATATTCTGAAGAATTTGTTGACAGGTTGAGGAGGAGAACGGGAAGAAAATCGTTGATAAACAAATTTGCGAGGAGTTGCAGACCTTTGCCGGTAAAACTTGCATATTGCTTTTTCACTGTGAGTAGGCATACATTTGTACAATTTCTACGACAAGGGGTAGATTTCCTATTTTCATTACTCAGCATGTATTAAAAAATTATACTTGTTTAATTGAAGAACATAGTAAATTGATTAAATTTGGTATTTTGTCAGAAATTACTTTTAACAAAACCAAGAATTGAATTATGAATAAAATCAATAACTATTCAATGATCAATAAAAGCAAAAATCGGGAAGAAAGTCAGTGGCAAACTTGTTTGCGATGAGCTGCCCATTCATTGACGTGATCACCCTTTTTCGCCGTGAACATGGATCAAGGAGTTTCCTTCCTCCTTTCATTGCTCAACAAGTAATTCACGTGCTTGTAAAAATTGTAAGTTGAATTATCAACCTTGTAATAAGAAATTCACAAACATATCGTAACTTCGCATTTTATTAACTTATTGTTATAATTCTAATCGTAATCAGTGTAAATATTTGTTTGTAAATAAGCCTTTGCAAAAGTTTAAAGAATCACGTATGATGACTTATACGTTCATTTTGCGTCTGTGCAACTCTCATATTAAATTATAATTTTCATTCATAATAAAAAATGACATAAAATGTCGTTCCTAGCGATGCAGGAGGTCAACGAGGTGAAATTTGTTTAGTTTAGAAAAAAATCATAATTCCGGATAACGCCCCATTGTGTAACTTTAATTAACCCCATTGTGGATTTATTGTTTATTCGCTAAATGTGTCACAAATTACATGTTGTGCTCCGCGAAGCATGCCTACCCATGAATACTACTGTCCAGAAGTAGACCATGAATCACTGCTGCATAACATCTGTAGTTTTGGGAATATTTTGCAATGACTTTTGCAAGATTCGGTTACACCTGTGATCTTTGCAGGGAGATGAGCTGATGACTTTGTCCACCTGCAAAAAAAATCAAGACTCTCACACATTTTTGACATGTGAAATAAATGCTTTCTCAAGATGACTCAATTTTAGATTACCTTCTTAAGGACTTCCTCATATAAATCAGTTGGATTGTACCACGTATATTGCATGGGCCCATTAGTCTTCTATTTCAAACAATTAACATATGACATAAATTTAAAGCCTTAATTCCTAAAGGCATGTGTATATATTTTGTAATTCGAAGAATTTACTTGTGTATGGGTTCCCTGAATGTTTCCGTCATCAATCCCATACACTTCTTTCAAGAACTCAACTGCCTCTGTAATCTTCCACCTTGACAAATCATCCGCTGGCTGAATGAATTTTGCAAAATATTTCAAATTCTTGTATTTGTTCACAGCAATATTATTTGTATTCATTATCGTCACATCTTCACAGTTCTCATAATGGCGAATGAGATCTCCTGCCCTGCATCCATATCTGCCACTTTCCCAACCCACCGCAAAGTTATCGGTGTACACTCGAATTCTCTTGTATTTTATAATGTCCTCATTCCAGATCGTTAATGCAAACATCAAGTTCTTCATTTCAAATTCGGAGGAATCTTGCAAGTTATGAATGATCCATGGAAGGTGATCTCGTTTGACTACGTAGAAATGTAGTGACTTTTCCTCAAGGTTTATACAATATCCCGCTTGAATGTTTGGAGTTGCATCAACTCCAATAATCAATTTGCATTGAGTGCTTTCGTCTGAAGAATCTGGAATGTTTTTTCCTAGCCAAAGTTTTTGCACTTGGCGTACGGCGTCGAGTTGATGAGGATTCTCTCGAAGGGTGTTTTGCAAGATTTGAATTTCATCTTCATCGTCAGGAGGAATGCTGCAGCGTGGAGCAGCATTAGGACGTGGGGTTTCCTTATCATTTTCTGGCGTCAGCGAATTGGGAAATACTATTTCAAATGCACTGGTTTCATCGAATCCCTTTTCCAAATCACCGTGTTGGTTGAATTCCGACGATAGTCCAGTTGTAATGTGAACTTTTGAATCATTGTACGTGTCTTGAGTCAGCGTCGCCCTTTCGCACTGTTGGTCTATTCTATACCTGGAAGTTTCACTGGGGAGAAAGCTATCAAGCTCGATGTTGAAATCAGCACTCTCGATAGCATCCTTCTTACTCACACTTTTGCAGCAAATTAGGATACTACGAAGTTTACGACGAAATATGAAAATGAGCAGGGATAAAATGAGAATAGCGACAACGGTCGTTGGAACGAGAATTAGCAAATTCGCCATTTTGAAACTGGATTTGAATACAATAATTTAATCAAAAATACAGAACAAATGACGACTATATATTAATCGAGAGGACAAAATGTAACTGATAGTGTCGTGGGAAATATTTGGGGGCAACTAAACCCAGAATAAAAAGGTTACATTTTTTCAACGTAAATTCATGCAAACAAAATGTTTACAATTAAATTGTTTTGTTTATCGAAGTTATCTCTAGTTTGTGTCCACAAATAGGTGTACCTTGCTATGATAAAATAAAAGCAATAATGTGGTTTTAATTGATGATATGATGATGCATGCTAATCATTGAAACGGATTGGATGGTTTTGGGTTTTGTCAACTCCAATTATTTATTCAAACAAAGCACATTTGGAAATGATCCAAATCGGCTTATCAAATTGGTATTTTTGCATTGTTAAATGTACAGTAATTAACTGTATTCAATTGAGCATGAAATTAAATCGTCAACTGTGTACTTCTCTTTTTAAATCAAGTTTTAAGCAGCCGATATTAGGGCAACTCTTAAATCCTCAGATTTGAAAAATTTGCTAAAATTATTATTGATGAAGGTGTGACTCCACCTCATGAGCAAGTGATGTGCTTAAGCATCGCAAAATGTCGCTTTTCATGGCATCAATTTGCATTTAATTCTGGACTTGGGTTATTCAGAATTAATACCAGTATCACGTGCCCACGTGCAATTTACACAAGTTGCCAAACGTAATTTTTTTATCTCATCATCTGTGTAAATATTTGTTAACCGATAAACGTTGCAACTTGCAAGCATAAAGAATCTTATATTTCCCATAATTTCACAAAAAATTATCAAGAGTTCCGTTTCTCATTGATACGCACAATCCATACATACATAAATGAAGACTGCTTCTTCCAAACCGAAAACCAAGGAGAATTGCATCTCACAAACATACCACATCACTAGTTTACGTACTACGCTTTCCACTGTAAACTTTGGTTGAATGTGTCGTCGTTAGAAATATTTTGCAAAGACTTTGACTTTTGTAGTATTCCAGCACATTTCGGGTTGTTACAGAGAGGTGTGCGAATGGCATCATTCACCTGCGTAAGAAAATCAAATGTTGCTAAATCTTTGACAAGTGTAATGATTTTTATTTATTAGACTTTCAAATGTTTTTATTCTCTGACCTTTTTCAGGAGTTGCCAATATAAAGCTGTATGTTCGAACCAAGGTTTCTGCCTTTGTCCATTTGTCTATTTCAAACAATTGGCTTATTACAAAATGCTTAGAACCACATTCAAATTTAAAATTGAAACTCTTCAAATGAAACCAAATTTGAATACTTGAACATGAGTTCCATGAATATCTTCATCTTCAATTCCATACAAGTCTGCCAAGAACTCACGTCCATCGTTAATTGCCCATCGAGACAAATCATCCGCTGGTTGAATGAATTTCGCAAAATATTTCAAATTCTTATATTTGTTTAGAGCAATATTATTTTTATTCATTATCGTCACAGCTTCACATCTCTCATAATGACGTAGCAGGTCCGCTGCTCTGGATCCATATTTGTCAAAGTCATTTTCCCATTTCACTGCAAAATTATCGGTGTACACACGGATTCTCTTGTATTTTATAATGTCCTCATTCCAGACAGTGAGTGCAAAAATCAAGTTCTTCATTTCGAACTCGCAAGGGTCATTCAGGTCACGTAGAATCCATGGAAGATGTTCTCGCTTGACTACGTAGAATTGAAGTGATTTTTCCTCAAGGTTTATGCAGTACCCTGCTTGAATGTGCGGAGTTGCGTCAACTCCAATAATCAATTTGCACCGAGTGCTTTCGTCTGAAGAATCCGGAATGCTTTTTTCTAGCCAAAGTTTTTGCACTTGGCGTACGGCGTCGAGTTGATTCCCATTTCCACGAAGTGTGTTTTGCAAGATTTGAATTTCTTCGGAAAGGCTTAATTTTCGCTTGTACATTTGAATCTCTATTTCGTCTGCAGGTATCGTCGAAGGGGGGAGCTTGAGTAATCCATCTGGACGAACCGTAGTGAGAGATGAGTTATCCACCTCAGAGTCGCCATCAGTCCTGTCATTTAGGCTTGTATCGTTTAAACTCTTGGAGCAACAGGTGAAGAGTAGTAGCGACAAAATGAGAACAACGGTAGCAGCTATCGCCGTTGTAACAAAAATTTCCGTGTCCACCATTATGAAAACTATGGTTTTAACGAATATTAACTAATAATAAAACAAAAGTGTTCGAGACGATCACCGGTCTTGCAACTCAACGTGAATGTCAAGGGAAGTATTTGCCGGTTAAAATCGTACGCAGAAATATCCGCAAAGTATTCTGATTTTGTTTTATCGACAACTAACTCAATCCGATAATGTGTTAAGTTATCATTCTCAAGTTGATTCTCAGTGGTCACTGATTTTTTGATGTGTAAGATAAGATAAGACAGCTTCCATTAAAACCTGAGCATGCCCACTGGATGCATGGATGAACGCAGTTGCATTTTTGCTATATTATAGCAAAAATGCAACTGCGTTCATCCATGCACTGGATGACAACCACGGAATTCGTGCTCTTATCATTTTTGCCAACGAAATGTTTATTCGCAATCGCAAAACAATTTGAGACGATGCAAAATTTGATTGTCGTAGGTTTGATGACTTGTGCATTGCTAAAAAATTAGATATCGTAAGTTTACGATGAATGTAAGCATCTAATCGTATAATGACTCTGAAACTTTGTTTTTAATCAAGCTGCAACTAGCCGATGATACGAGGCATTTCATGATCACATTTGGAATTATTTTACTTTTGTTATTTTACATAAATGAAAGTGGGAATTACTCATGAGCAAATGTTGTGTCTCAACATCACAAAATGTCTTTTGTCAAAACCTTGCGACTCTGCGTGCTCCTCAATTTGGCGAATTACGTCAGGACTGGGAGACTCAGTTACGGAGATGACATCCCAGGATTTCTCATCATTCCCAATGTTGCAGTTGGTAAAGAAGACGAAGCTTTGGTTGTCTGTGAGGGTGACGTGATGCCTGGAAGTGGCTGAAATTTTATTTTATAAATTATTCTTTAAAGTTTCTTTTAAAATGGTTAAAAAGTAATTAAGAAACGTACCATTGCCGCTCTTGCGAATTTCCGGATTCGCACTTGAAAAGTCATAGACTCCATGACTGAGACGTTCGAAATGGAAATGAGCTAATTTATCATAACCAATCAAGCTGGCAGTGCCCTCCTCCAGCGAAAGACTCACGTTCGATTTGAGTTGAGCATCGTAGTAAAATTTATATTCTGGAATGTTTGCGAGAATGTCTCCTTTGTTGTGGAAAAGGACCAAGGTCATCCAGTAAAGATGGTATTTATTCCCAGCAGCAATGTACCAGTGCTTGCCTGATTGTGTATGTGAGGTGAGCTGAGGATGGAAATGGACGTATGGAAAATGTGTAAACTTTTTTTTAAATGTTCGTTAATATTGTTATTTTTAAGATGTTCTTACCCATTCCATATTAATATCCGTAGCAGGTGTGGTGTTCAAAGAGTTACATGATCCTTCCTTCACTTTATCCAAGTCCAAACCCGTGACAAGGACAATCCCTAAAAATGTCAGTAATTTTTTTTAAAAAAAAATCACAACATTATAGATTTTGTACGACACAAAAACGTAATTACAATTAAAAGTTTGACACTTGTGAGTACCGAAACAAATCAAAAGTATTTTAGAAGTTGCAAACATTGTGGGAGCGTGTTAAAAACGACGGTTCTCTGTCTTCGGTAAACCACGCGAGGAAAATGTGCCGCTGTCAACGATGCTGCATAAAGTTTGCTGGAGAATCCGCTCGTAGAGAAGAACTTACCGTAATCATCGATTTATTATTGAAGCAGACATTTATTTGCATGCAAAAGAAATTAGATTCTCCTCACAACTACAGCACCTTTCTGAATTATATGAACAAAGTGCACAAAAAACTCATATGAAACGATGCAACTGAATTTCATGCATGCTCTGGCTCGGATGTGATGAGCATAATTGTCCTTGACATGATGACATGCAACTACATCGGGGTTAATATTACAATTTGTATTCCAAGTTTAATTTTTATTCGCTTGCAGAATGTGCACCACCTTATAAATTGTATAAACGTACATTATGATACACAATTGATAGAAAGTTAGGAATGCTATTAAAACTGTGCACAAACTAACAATAAATATATTAAACGATTATGCCACTCAGAAGTTTGGAATTTCAAAGGCAGCAAATTCAATTTATTAATTGTTCATTAGAATATAATTGTAATTGAGTAGACTGTGAGGAACACCATAGTATTTAATTACTACAATAAAATCTATTTGGAATCTACCAATTAATCTTTTTTATCAAGCAGAAACACGCGGCCAGTAATTATTTGGCTCGTCACGTTGCCCCTAATTATTTTGATGAAAATGTTCATGATCAAAATATTGTCGAAAGATGAGAGCAAGTTCTCTGTCGAGTTCTTTGTTTAACGTATTGGTTAATTTTATAACATTTGCATAATAAACTACAGCTTAAATTCTCATATCACGTTTTATATATGGGTGACCTACATTTTTAATTTGCAAGATTTATACCTTCAAACATGAAACACCGGAGAACAAATTAAAGGAGAAACTTTGAAGCTGAAATGTGTGCATTCATTTCCTTTGTTGCAGGCAGACTCGTCAAAGTTAAAATTCCTTATCAGATTCGGATTTAGAGAAGGAAAATCTCATTATCAAGTCAATCATACAAGTTTCAGTTCTCGAATAAAGTGCATAATCCTGTTGTCTGGCTGGACTCTGGGGTTTCTCCGTCTAGTATTATGACCTTTCCCAGAATTTTCTACGTTTTTACAATTTGTCTGTCAAGATATGGTTGAAATCGTATATTTCAGCAAGATTGTCATCTAAATTACCACATACAAGCTGGAGAAATATTGAGGTGTATATAATATTATAATTATAATTTTTAAAGGCAAAATATGCACTACGAAGAAGAGACAATAAAAGTACTCCAGACTCCTTTCGTCACAAATCACAACAAAAGCAAAACTTCCCAAATGCCTACAAAAATCCCTTGCTCTGTCCAGGGTGAAATCGAATCGAACTGAAATGAAAATATTTTTCCAGAGGAGAAGACGGCTAAAATGCAATCACTTTTGATCGCATCCACGTACCTGCATCAAGTATTAAAGTATATATGCGTTATGATGATCGTTATGATGAAAAATATCTCAATTTACAACTCACAACAACCATAAAACACTTGTTAATTACGGTGTGCACTCATCCAGAAGCTTGTAACATGAGAATGTAGGTACACCTTTCATGCTTCAATTCCAACCAGTACACAAGAGAAAAATGCGTTTTGGATATTATTTTTTATCAGTTGCTCACCGTTCCATGGCAAAATCAAAGGTTTCAATCAGCAACAAGATATTTTTTCCACATTATTCACACCACCACCGTTCCTCCTTTTTTAAATGCAGTCAAAAACATACAAAATGATTTGTGCAAACCTGGAAAAAGGGAATTCTTGTTCCGACCAGAAACAAGTTTTTTTTCTTATCTTATTTCCAGATTTCGGGAATGCCATCAGGATAATCTTGCAATATATGGTTGTAGAAAAGTTTGCTAAAAACAATATTGCGTCTCATTTCTCAATGTCCAGTTGAGGTTTTTGCATTAGCATTCATTCTCCAGAATATTTTTTGCTGAAAGCTTCTGCTGTTTTCAAGGGTCTAGATATTTTTCCAGCTTCTATCCAGGGTTTTCAAGAAATACTATTTCCAGAGTTTCCAGAATACCAAGAAAAAATGGGGAGGATTAGCAAGTTTGTAGTGCTGATTTGTTTTCAGGTTTTGCTTCTAAGTAGCCTGCTGTCGGCTCAGGGGAGAAATAGTTATCCTGAAGAGCGATATTCTCCAAGAAGACATCGTAAGTTTTGAAATATTTTATTGTAAGAAAGAAGAATATATTATATATGGTTGCACAAAAATTGCATAAATTATGAGACAGGGCTGACTTGTGTTTGTACAGAAGGATCCAGCAGAAATGATTACGGGCGGCCTGAGCATCATGAAGATGATTACGAAGACGACTCCATGTACCCCCGTTCTGAATCTGGACAAGGACCTCCGAACAGGCATCATCAAGGGCAAGCTGAGCCGATGAATCAATACGATCCTGGGCAAAGGTCAAAGCAGCCGCCTCAGTCAGGGCGTGGGTACGATTCTCCACGGTCTCAATCGCAGCCTAGATATGCACAAAGAGCACAAGGTACCCAGAGCCAACCTCAGCCAAGATATGGTTCCGCTGGTGCTGGACAAAGACCTCAACAGCAGGCAAGACAACTTCCTGCACAGTCTCAACAACCACGACAAGGATATGGCTCGGAGCCATCATCCCAATATGGACCAGGACAGGGTTCAAGATCAAGGCCGGGACCTGGGCAGGGTTCCCGGTCTCAGCCTGGACCTGGGCAGGTAAGACACAACCCTGACGGCTCAAGACCTCAACAGGAATACGGGCAAAGTCCCCGGTCACAACCTGGATATGGACAAGGTCCAAGATCCCAACCTGAATATGGACAAAGTCCAAGATCGCAGCCTGGTTATGGGCAAAGTCCAAGATCACAACCCGGTCAAGGTTATGGACAAAGTCCAAGACCTCAATCTGATTACGGACGGAGGCCAGCAAACTCCCAACCGCAGTATGGACCAGGTTCAAGATCCCATCCTGATTCTAGACAAAGTCCAAGATTTCAACCTGGACCTGGGCAAGCTCCCCGATCCAACCCTCCTCCAAGGTTACAGCCAGGATCTAATAACCCAAGACAAGGCTCACCTCCTTCCCCGTATGGTTCCAGGCAAGGAGGACCCCAGCAACCTCCTCCAAGATATGATTCTAGACCAAGATCGCGACCCAATTATGAAAATGGCCAACGTAGAGAAAACTATTTGTAGTTTTGCAATTAAAAATGTTTTGGCATTTCAACATTAATTTTTAAAATAAAACATATAACTAACCATTTATTCAAATGCGATGATATCATTAAAACGTTAAGTTTAAATATTAAGTTTTATCATGGAATTTACATAATTTTTCGAATTTTGTAAAGTGCACTACGGCACTTAATTGTTTTGAGTACCTAACTTCAAAATGCTATACATATATAATATATAGCAAAGCATCTCAAAATTTACTTGAAAGGTCTCTGCTGACGTTTCCAGGTCGAGGACTTTGATTTTGTAATGATTTTCTATCCCAAACATTAATTACGTATTTAATACGATTTACTCTTTCATAAGCTATGGCACTCCACTCATCATCAGACCACTCCACTTCTTCATGTTTGCAAAGTTTTAATATTTTTTGGATTTTTTTTTTAATTTTCAAAATTTAAAATTCATTGAAATTAATTGAAAAATATCGAAACAAGTTTTTTTCGCTAGCGAACAAGGTTGAAGGTAAGTTTTTTTTTACAATGGAGGTTCCCCTTCTCGCCCCGACCACCACCCAAAACTGTGGGGTTTTCTGTTTCCACCACTTGAAAACTTGGAGGAACACTGCTGAAGTTGGAGGGTACACGGCCATCCTTCGTTATGTCACCATGAGTGGAATCAATGCTGACCCTGACCTTGGCCCTGTATGCTCTCAACATCTGAGTCAAGCTGGTAGCAAGTATTTTGCTGACAATAAACGGTATAGATCATCAGTTCATATCACTTTTTTAGCTATCTATTTTTTCCCAAAGTTCAATCAAATTTAAATGTTAATTAATTTTTTCCTCAACTATTTTCAGCTACTTTTGCATTCACTTCAAAACAACGGAGAAGAATCCCAAACAAGTGTCAGTTGGCGTTCACGGCTTCTTTTCCCAGATGGAGGACCCCACTCAACTGGAATATCTCAAGTTACGTCTGGAGGTTTCGATGATTGTGCAGCGGACTCACTGGAACCGGTCTCTGGAACGTTACGTAATGCTGGATCCGGGTTTGTCATTTTTTAATCTATTTAATTAATTGAGTTGAGTTAATAATTTAAATAAGAAATGTAAAAATATTATTTATTTTTTCTGCCTTTTTGTAGTAATTGATCTGAATCCCCCCGAAACAAAAGTTCACCGAAACATTGTTCACACAATTGAGAAATGTGTTGGGAACGAGCCCTTCTTTGAAGTGGTCACGGATGACATGCAGCAGGGATTGACGAACATCCTCGACCACCATGATGACAACAGTGCCTTCCTCAGTGGGATTGTGAAAGTGGTATTTTTCACGGATAAAGTGCGCATCAATCAGCAGAGTTTTTGTGACGCCATGAAGGACCCTACTTTTCACAGCGATTTTGCAATTGTTGGAGGTGACGGGTGTGAGCTGCCATGTCACAAGCTGGTTCTTGCAGGTAAATTAATTTTTTAAAAATTATTGTTGACGACATTCAAGTTTTAAAAGTTTGTTTTAATTTTGACAATTTTGACAAAAAAATTCAGCCCACAGCCCAGTCATTTCGGCAAATCTTCAAAGTGGCCTGCAGGAATCCAAAAATGGCAAAATCCACATGTTGGAAATGACACAAGAAAATATCGGTGCAATGCTTGACTACTTATACAAGAGGGACGTCACTCTTCCAATGGCCAACTCGAGGATTGCCTCCGAACTGTTCCAAGCTGGACACAAATATAATATCATCACGTTGGAATCTCAGATGAGGAAAATTTTGCTGGAGAAACCTCATTACTGGTATGAGTTGGAGGTGGCCTTGGATCTATTCCTCTTCGCGAGGCAAGTGGTGGGATGTGAGGATTTGAAGAGGAAGGGAGCTCAAGTGATGAAAGTGTAAGCAGAATAAAATATAAATAATTCAATTTTTTAAACTCAGATTCAGATCGTTTATATTTTTTATTTATAATTTTACTAAATTTTGATTTTTGTTCAAAACAGGAGGTCTGAGGAAATGATGAGATCCAAGTGCCTTCAGGACTTTTTCAAGGATCATCACCTTTTGGCGATGGAGTTGTTTGCTACTTTGTAATTATGACTTTATTGATTTATATTTTTAGGTTTCTTTTTGGCGAGTCTGTAAAAATGAATTTTTCTTCCTGTTTTGGAAAGTTTTCGGATTTATATAGTTAAGAAATGTTTGTTTGTTTGAGACATTTGTTTTTTGATATGTTTTTTTTGAATTTTTTGTTTCGTTTTCGTCATAATGATTTACTTTGGTTCACTACTTTTGTTTATGATTGGTATTAGAGTAGTGCTACAATAAAATGTTCCTTTGACTGTTTCATTCAATTCCTTCGCCAATTTCTAGTTTGTCTTCTGAAGCATAAATTTTCTCCAATCAAACCAACCACGGAAATTGTAAGACCAAGAAAATATAGGAAAAGTACGACACCGACATGATTCACATTTAATTTAATCGGGTCACTCCCTCTAAAATATTTCCACTCCTTTCCCAAATCACCGTTCCCATTCCGAAATATCAACTTTCGAACTTGAGCTCTGCCATTAAACAATTTAAACGTCGAGTGCAACTTTTGCATTCTTTGAAACACTCCAAAATCCCGAAGCCACTTGAAACAAGTTATAAATTGAGTTTCTCGTGAGCCCCTGTAAATCGCCCAATATTCGAAAGAGTCCACAGATTCCAAAGATGGTCGATAAACTCGCTCTCCATATTCTCTCTCGAATGCAGCAGAAAACATCTCCACCGCGATTGATTTCCCAAGAAAAACGTGTCTTTTCCGCAAAACATTCTCCGTAAATCTTGTCGTTACATAATTTAGGACTTGTTGCTCTGTTTTCCCCTTTTTAAATTCATCCCTGACCAACTCAACTTCATCCTGGATTTTTACTAAAAACTGTTTCATGTACGAATGCCCGCTGAGGTTTGCCAACGAGCCAAAAATTACTTGCAAATTGTGAAAATGGTCAAATTTGTAAGTTAAGAATGCCAATGGCCAGTTGAAGTAGGGACTCTTATTCTCAACTTGAACCAAATCGGAGAATTGTGAAACAAAGGAAACTTGTTCAGGTCGAGTGAGAAAGCTGCACAGTTCACTCCGATAAGTCTCGCTGATGATCAAACAGTAAATTAGCCAAACCGCGAGAATACAGCGGAAGTATGTTTTGTCGCTGGGCAAATCGTTCTCCAGACATTGATCAAAAAGTGGACGAGTTAATGAACTAATCATGTCGTCGTAATTGATTACTTCTTCGGTTAGATTTGCTTTTCTTAGCAGAGCCAAAACTAGAAACATTACGAGAAATAATATTATTGTGGAAATAAGCACGGAGTAGCCAACAGGTCCAACTAATGCTGTTAGCCCAAATTGACTTGAATGAATTTGTGGTGATAATAGTTTTAGCGAATGCTTGAAGCCTGTGTTGAAAAAGAGTGAGTCAGAATTACGCACAAGTTGTCGCTTGAAGTCGATAATTTTTCCATCGAAGTGGAGAGGAAATTGGGAATTCTCATTGTAGACATTTGAATGGGAATTGTTAAGATAGCATGAGGAAACACTCAGATTAAACTTTTGCATTAAACTTTTTATGAAGAGAAACTCAGTTGAAGGGTCCAGCTTCCCCACTATTTTCCGGCGTTGGTATTCGTTCAGGGTTAAAATTGCGGAGTCGATTTGGGAGTAAACTGATGAAGTTACTTTGATATCAAGAAGGTTGGTGAGGTTGACATTGAAGCAGGTATTTTGCGCCATTTCCGTAGTTTGGAAATTTTCCTACTTGAACAAACAAAAATATATACTTGCAGTTCCAAGACCTGCGCACCCGTGCCCGTACGTGCGTATAGTAATAGGTCCATGGCCGTTTACCAAGACACGTTTCACATTTTTTTATAAATCAATAATATTTCAAAATGATTGCTGTAGTTTTTGTGATGGGCATTGTTCAGTCAGTCACGCGATGCATATTAACCGAACCGAACATCGAAATTTATCTACAAATAGAAAAATACAAATAGAAATTGGAGATTTGTCTTTTATTACTTTTGGAAACGTTGACAAAAGCCCCATTTATATTGCTGACGAGTTTAAATTAGTCAAGTCTACTTGTCAATTGGTAGTTGGTTATTACGTAATAAACTTCACTACCACCATTAAGTATTTTTGATGGAGGGATGAACTTGCTGGACTGGAATAGCACAAAAATTAGACATTGTGAAAACTTTATTGTGTATAGGATATAGAAAGGGGCATACAATGCACCAAAATGAAACATATGCCAATTATTTAATGCTCCAATTCTAATGATAAGGCTTCCACTTAAAAGTTCTTCGCAAAGGAGCATTACATAAGCAAAGTTTATTAAATATTTATGAACACTTTTTGTAAAGGAACTGACACAACTGCAACAACTTTGACATGGGCCTTCCTCTTTTTTGTAACGTATCCAGAAGGTCAAAAGAAGATTCAAGATGAGATCACCTCCATCACGGGAGACACTCGTCCAGTGTCAGTCGCGGACAAGCCGAAGT
>JAQFZW010001495.1:0-26318 GCA_034687055.1 Heteromurus nitidus
CACATTTTTATCCCCTTCTCTTTTCCTTTTAGTCGCTTTTCACAGAGATGATGATAATGCACTGGAATTTTGCGGAAGAAGCGGTTCTCGAACGAGTGCTCCCCATTTCATGTCTCATGTTCATCGACAGCAAGAGAAAGAGATGATTCTGATGGATGGCTAGCTCACTAGCCGAGCTATTCAATTTTCAACTGGGTCTCCCAATTCACTTTCACCTTGACGGACAGCAAGGGTGGATACTGCTTTCAAAGTGGTTAGCTCAGCAGAGTAAAAGTTGTGGACAGGTGAAAGTGAAAACTGAACACAGATCTGCGATCCAAGATTCACAGAGAAGAAGAATCTGAGACGAAAGTAGAAACGTGTTCCCGCTTTCACTCACGATCAGTGAAAGACACTATCACTGACTATCACACCTTTCTCGTATAAGGACGTAAAGCAAATTCCTTCTTCACAAGGCTCAGTGTAACCAGTTGGCTTAATCTGAGGATGCGATCAGGTCAAAACCAATTCCGAGAAAGAAACAAGAAGCCGACGAAAGCAGAGACAAAACAGCCCACAATCCCACCAAATTACACTACAACTAGCGTTTTCCATTGTCTTTCGGCCTGCGTTGAGTGCAAATGAGTTGATTTTCTGCAAAAACACCACTTTTCTCACAGCAGAACTCTCAAGGAGATGAGATGGGCCACGAACGATAGAACTCGATACTACCGCGATGATACTACGTCGATGTGTGGTGTGCAAGAAAATGTGTTCAACTTTCTGTCCAACAAGCCAAGTTCTGTGCAAAGCATAAAAATCCCCGAGAAAAGACAGGGCGAAAACAGAAGCCAGAGCGAAATAAAAAAACGATAGTTTGCTAGTTTTTTTATACGAGCCAATGAAAAAGGTTATATGCTACACCAAACGCCGTAACAAAACTGCCATTTCGCAGTTGAACAGAGTCGGAGAGAAGAGCGCACAAGAAAACACATAAAGATAAAATGTACACAAACGAAACCGTAACCAGTGCTCTACCATTACTAGAGTTCCAAACACATATCCAACGTAATCTAATAGTATTATTACAGACTCTCTCGCTTCTTTCTTCGGACAACTTCAACTCAACTCCGTAATAGTTTCCAACAGCGAGCAGGCAAAGGCAAAGCAGTAATCTGGTAAGTAATAGTGTTCAAGAGAGAAAAAAAGTTGAGAAGCTTTTTGGTCGGGGAAAAAAAGGAAAGATTTATGGAGATCCTCGTTACGCTATCTACCACGTAACGTGCACGTACAAAAGTCTCTGGACTTCATTCAGAGATTCTCTTTTCCCCATTTCATTTGGGAGAAAAGCGACTCGCTAGTCTTCGTTTTGATGATGATGACGATAGGTCGTAACATCACACTACATCACTAACTTCCTTAGTGGCCATTCCGTGCTAGTTAACCTCATTGAGGAAGATGATTGCCTCACCTCCGAAACTCACACACACCTTCTTCCTCCCAATCACTTGGCCCAGTTAACAGCCACCACGAGCACACACACACGCCACCACCAAGAACCAAGCCACATGCCATGCCACCATGATAAAAGGATAAAAGGCAACATTGTGAGGAGAGATAAAAAATAGGAAAACAAACTATTCCAATGATTTCCTGGTATGATGGTACGATGCCACAGGAATGAAAGTGAATAAACATCGCACCCGGCTGTAATTTAATTTATTTCACCTCAGGCTCCGTCCTCAATGGGACGCGATTTTTCATTCCGCGTGTGCACTTATAACATACGCGTGCATTTCACATGCTTCTCAGATTCCGCTCACACATTTTTTCTCCTTGTCTCAACCCGAATTAAGTGAGTCGCCGGCCTTCAAAAGAGTGGATGGTGGAAAACCAGAGTAAAAATACATGGTGGAAAATGTGTGACGAGGCATTCCAACAAGTTTTGACAATGAGTACACCACACCAGCATCTCCTCGCGCCGAGGAGTGTTACAAAGCGTGAAATAAATCCAGACGAAGTAAACGCTCAGCTTCGTTTCGTCAACAAGAAAAAACATATACACACACCAAGCGAAGGAGGGGAAATGAAGTTGTTCCTGTCTTGCTCCCAAATATATTTTACACGTATAAAACAAGCGTGGCTATTAAACGGAAACTGTGATATTTTAATGGAATATCATCGTCATCATCATCATCACCACGAACGCGTGTATTTTTTCTGATGAAGAGGCGCCACATAGAGAGCAGTGCATGTAAATACGCGCATAAGTTAAATATATGTTTTGGATGTAGATTCATTCGGAAATGATAAGTTGGCAGAGACCGCACTGGATTAGATTATTGGAGTCCATGTGCGCCCCGATGACAGCATGTGGAATCTCAACATTTCGCCAAGTTGAATCAAGAAACAAGGAAAACACGTTATCAGAGATGGAGGTATATCCATCCACCATAATTTTTTATTCACTTTGCTGCGGTATGCAAATGCATACATATCTTCGTAGGCCTATAATCTGAGATGCACTAGGTACATACATTCTTCCCACCTCCGCATTTCTCGACAAGATATCTTTGTGCAAAAATAAGACTTGCACGGAAGAAAGATCGCATCGCAATACGCGATCTGGAGTTTGTGTGTGGTGCCTGCTTGATGTCTTCATTATTTTTTAAATGTCCACCAGCTGACTTCCCCCATGACGTACGATGAATACGTATGCGGTGTACGTTACATTACTCACTCGACTCGTAACACTGGAACCTGGATTTATTTCTCTATTTTGCGAGGAGGAGGCTCTGATTGTGCAAGAGAATCGAGTGTGGGATGAAGTACAACAAGCAAAAAATCTATCTTCTCAGAAAAAAGAACGCTGACACAAGATATCTTGGCTTTCAGAGAGAAGGATTGTGCACACATTATCCCATTCTCGATGGTGTATCTTCCTCCTTTTATCACTTAACCCTTGACTCGATACACGAAAGAACAGCTTCCTCAATTTATTCCACTAAAACTATACAAAGGATCGCATGCATTATTCAAAAACTCTGCTAAAAATCACTACGCAGCAGAGCAGCGCAAATTCATATATGAGATAACAGAGTAATACGCCCAGTTTGCTCTATTTATTTTGCGATGGGGCGTTGATGATCCGTATCCTTTTCCTACGAATATCTTGTTTTAGATCTGAAAGGACAACGTTTTATAATCTTCAATCATATCTTTCGTAAAAGAAGAGAAAAGAAGGTTGTCGGTGAGCGCGTGCTAGTCTAACAAGACACGTACGCAACAAATGCTTTCACCGCCTACACTCCTCTCTATAATGCAACTCCGCTAAAAAAAATTATACCTTTTACCGACGGAAGGCAAGTCTATTCTCTTTTTCGCTACTTTGGATGTTGGTATAAACTTTCACAATTCTTTTGCAATTTGCTTCTGGGAAAAGTGTTTCAGAATACCCCAATTATGAGCACATCTGAAGTAGTTGCCACTTCGGTTCGAAAAAAATTAATTTTGTGCCAAGATTCCTTCCAATAAATCAAATTCTCTTTCTTCTCCGAGAATTCATGCTTCTGCTGATTAACATTTTCATCTCTGGAGAAGAGTCGTAAACCTACGAGGAAAAGTTCATTGGCATCATTAATACTGAAGTAGGAGCTGAATGATCACGAACTGATGCCATGTGTGCAATATCCGGAATGTGCATACCACCTATTCTACATTATCACCAAACTTATCTCATTTGCAAACTCCAACTCTTATTATCCCAAACGAGGAGGGAATCATGTCATTATCCACAATTCCTTGAAAAGTACTTACGATTAGATATATTGATTCGAGTCATGAAGTCTATCAAGCATAAAGACGGAATCTCATCAGGAATATTTCAAAATCATCAAATATCGCACTAGCATATTGCAGACTTACTGCTACAACTCAGCTCCAATCCCCACTGCCACAATGCACACCAGCTGTCACAATTTACTCGAAGAAGACAATGGGGATTCAATGATTAGATGAAGAAGTGAGAAATCTTGTCTTTTGGCAGTTGACTTAACTCTTCTCACCAGATCAAAGTGGATTAGAATAATATGCAAAACACTTTGCTGCTCCATCCCCCTCCTATAAAACAAGGACAATGAGCGAGTGTTGGGTGCGAATTAGGAAACGCAAAAATAGAGTCATGTCGCAGTTTCCTACTTAGCATGTACAAAGGTCTACAGTTCTCATTTTTGAATCACCGAACTAAGAAGAAATCCACTAAAACATCCGTTGACTATGTGCTATATTGACTGTATCAAAATGAAACCATCAATGAACTTGATGAAATGAAGATCAGCCTTATTACAATGCAGATTCACTTTTCATTAATAAAACCCATTTAAGATTTCTTAGCGATCTCATGTTTTCTCCGGCTAGCGGCTGTTGATAAATGTGCACACGGTATGCACGCACGAAAAGGGAAGTCGTGAGTAACAGAAAGCGGTCATGAGATACACACCCGAGATGTACTCCTATTTAATTCTTCAAAATATTCTTAAACAACACTCCGTCAGTATATATGTTCGGTCTGCAACTGCAACCCGAATGCATGAATGCGGAGTGTGCAAGGTGTTATAATCTCGTGCAAAAAAAATTGTGGCAGCCACTCTGCACCTGTCTTGTTCATGTAAAATACATGTCAAATGCAATAAACTGAAACCCCCAAAAACTTCGTCGTCGCCAATGTACAATTCCCATTCATTTTTCAAATCCTCGAATGGTTGATTACAGAAACTCGTAAATCATCTAAAGGGTTCGTATAGTTCATTATTAAGAAGCTTTCAGCTGGAGGTACATTGAGTGAACGACTTTTGCGTACTTATACACGCGCCTTTTCTTTCATTTTTATGACAAGCCTACAATCCGACATCAGCCACATTACTCTGGAAATGTTGACATTTAAAAGAGCTAGTAGAGCGAGCACCTGCACTGCGAGTAGAGACTAGAGACACGCGAATTTGCTCGTGGCTCTTCACTGTACGTATACATTTATGTACATAGGGGAAAGATGATAACAATGCGAGTGTTCACTTTCGCTTCCCGAGTCACCTGAAAATGGGCTAATCAATCCAAGGAATAATATGCAAGGGTAGCGTAACAGTGTCTATATCCCTTCCTGTTATACATGCTTATCTGTATATGTGGAGCAATGGATGAGCAAACAAATGTCAGAGACTTGTGAGGAGTGTTGGAGTCAGTGCGAGGCCAGCGAAAAAAGGTAAAAGTGGGGAAGGAGACTGGCAAGCTGGCGCCATACCCTCACATTTGCGAATGAATCAAGCATCTGCAGCGTCATTTCAACTCGCCATTAGCCCTCTCCACCACTATACACACATCCACTAACTAGCTACTCGCTCAGTCTCTTGCGCTCGGCTAAAACCTAAAACTAACAATAAGAAAGAAGACAGCTCTAGCGTCCACATTCATCGACACTCGACATTGCTTTGGAACACTTTTCCTATACGACTGTCTTCCTCTAGATGTCCGATAATGAATATTATTTTTCGCAACTGCGACTTTTACTACGATCACTACTCACTACTCCAGTAGTAGAAGAAGCTTCTGTGTTTTTCCGCAAGGTTGCCCGGAACTAGGCCACTCATCATCATCATCCTTACCATTCCACACGGTCCACATTTTGTGACTGGCTTGGTCGAGCTCTCTACTCTCTCCTTCAACACCACATCACAACACTAATAACGCATCAATTATCAGTAGTGCTTCCTTCATTCCCAACAACATTATATTCTTCTATATACGAGCCTAGCTAGAGCATAGTACATCCTGCGTACAGCAATGAAAACGAGCGTTTATATACCACATCATCATAAACTCACATCGCCATCACATTCGAAACTGATTGGTTAACGAAGAATATAAAAAAGGTCTTCTTGGATCGCTCGAAGGAAACTTTTACAATTAACTTTCAGTCATCTGATCCATTACAAATTGAGCCCGAAAAAGTGGAGGACTTTTGACGGTAAACAATCTTTTTGGGTTAGACTCATTTCGGAGAAACAAAGGAAACCTTTCCACTCTTATATTTGCTTAATAAAACTACGCTTGCTTCCACAGAGTGACTGACTAGTGCTGTACACATGTGCTACCGCTTCAGGAGCCGGGATGATGAGATACCCAGCACGCACATTATCATATGACCAATGAAATCTGATTCTGCTTTGTAAACTCTCATCACTTCAAGGATGAACTCGGAAGGTGGAAAAAGTGTTGATGCTAGCTCATTTTGCTTGTCGGACAGAAAGTCAAGTTGATTTGACCTAAATGTTTTTGTGTGCATGAAAAGAGGGAGTTTACATGAGCGCGGATATGGTTTCGATGTGTTTCCTTGTTCCAGGAAAAGGTGATACGATATGATAACACCTGGTCTCATACTCAAGAACCAGAAATGGGACATGATAGCAAAAAGTCAGTCATTTGCGAGAACATCGCTACGTGGCTTTTCTCTGGAACCCTTTCTCGCTGGACCGGATGGGCCCAACGTAAATTGAATTAGAGGAGACTCGACAAGAGAGCAAATGAACCTTTCTCGCTATTCGTGTCAGAAAAGAGAGTGACACGTCGTTTAGAATGAATAGCGTAAATGGTCAATGGGTGCACTATTTGCGATGTGGTTCCTGGTTGACTGCAACGCAAAACCAGGTATATAGAAGGCGTACATAAATAGAATGATGAAAACATGAAACGCCAAGCAAAAATGGCATGGATCAGTTTCAGTGGATGGCTTCCATGACCAAGATAATGATGCGACTGCCAAATCAAGAAAACCATGTTTAATGCTACTGTACAATATGTTACATGATATACTCCACATCTTTCACATGCGAAAAATATCAGTGAAATAGTAGATTTGCACTCGTGGCGACAAGTGAAAAATTAATTATTACAGTACATTCGATGGAACATCGAACTTTGACCGAGTTCAAAATCCTTTGAAAGGCACTAAACGGCAAACACGCCGGAGCGGAAACGAACTGGATGATAACACTTCGGGGAAGCGCCCGAACACCACACTGCTTCCGTCTTTGATACGAGTCCTTATATATGAACACACTTGTAAATTCATCATGTAAATATATGACTATAAAAGTTGGCTGAATGTGAGAAAATCTGTTTGAGTGTGGTTTTCATTTTGAAAGCTTGAAGTAACATGTTCTCATTCTCACGTTAAAAAAGATGTTTAAAAAGGCTTACCTTGACTTAGAGGTTAAATTAGGGTCACTATGCTTTCTTCGTTCTCGGGGCTGCTTCTGTAAAGGTTAAGCACATACAATTAGGAATTTGATCAAAGTACATAAGCTTCTTCTGAGTGGAGGAAATCTTAATCTTGCACTTTTCATTACTTACTCTTTGTGGCTCCTTACAACTTTCCGACCTTCCTACAGCATTCGATGTCCTCTTTGGTTCCTGGCGCACACTGCAATTAGCAATTAATTAATGAATATAAGATTAAGCACTTTGGCACAAATTACCTGACATCAAATTAAGGTTTAAAAGGCCACGAACAAGTCCATCCATTTATATTACTCGTCATAAAGGAATGTGCTTAAGTACAGAACAGAACCTACTGTTTTCTCGTGAGATAACTGGGATACCTCTTGAACTGGCCGCATACTAGGCCATAACGCTCGCAAACGGCGTGGTGATTACAGACAACACTGTCTCTCCTATAAAGCTCGCCCCGAGGTCCAACATACGACCTCCACATTGTACACAACACATATTACATCTCTAACTCTCAACTTCTCTGCAGAATTTTCTTGAAAAATGAACACGGTTGATTGCCTGATTCAACTGATTTGAGAAATAATTGGACTTTCCTTGAATTGAATAATGATTCCTCACACAAATATAACTTCAAAGCACTGTCACAACAATCAGTAAAAACTTTCCATGAAGCGCCAATTCAATCTTGTTTGGAACTAATGAAAGCATGCTTCTAATTTCTAATTTATTTGCGAAATGCGAATTATCAGAAGCGTTGTATTGGTACAAGCCTTTATATCACCACATATTTCAAAGGAATTTCCAATATTATATTAAATTATACTGTGATTTTCCTCAAACGTCACGTTCCAGTCTCATACTCGATTAAATTATACGCGTAATCATAATTTCATAATGAATCACTGTTAAACCAAGCGTTCTCCTAATTCTACTTTGTATTGACAATGACCAAACTCGACTTGTCAGCCCAAAAGGGAAAACGGAGTTAACCGCAGCTTTAACAAAAAGTTTATGCGCATATGCATGATTTATTCCTCGAACAAGATTATGAATATGAATACCAACTTGGGTATCTCAATTATCTCAAAAACACAACAAGAAAGCGAAACTCAGTCAGTTATTTATGCAACACAGGAAAGATATTTCTAACGAGCTTAATCCCCTCCTACTGCATGTAAGATTACGCTAACTATTGGCTAACAATAGCATCACTTTATCATTAATCATTATTCAAGATCTTAAGAAAGGATGTTTTCGTAAAGAATTTTCCGCCGTGATTTGATTAGATGATCAAAGAGTCATACTGGATTAAAGTCGTTAATATCACGTTATAGCATTATTTCATTTGTTTCTTCTCTGTAATAATCCTATCTACCTTTGGCTGCATGCGCTTACATAAACTACACGAATCCTATTGTCATTTCTATTTATTGTGCACATTTCAATGAAAGCTCCACAATAGAACCTACAATGGAATGCTCTTTTTAGTTTAGGCGGAGCAAAGTCGACAACATTCATGGTACAAATTTCAGGTTTCACTTGATTTACAGCTTTCTCACTTTCTTGTTGGCCAACTTGATATAAATCATTACATTTTGGGGAGACGAGAGCAGAAGCAATAGCAAAATTGCACCAGCTTATATGTTGTTGTCGGAGAAGTAAAGCCAACGATATTTTGTTGGAGGAAGTGAAACCACATGGAAAAACAGTAAACTTAAATGCTGCCTAGTGAAACTTTATAGTTTCGATGGAGTGTACAAGACATGTTTTTCCTTTTACAGAACGAGTAAATACGTTGCGGAGAGAAAAAGACGGCGAGCTTTAAGAAGATACTTGTATTCCGCGATGAACCTCTCCTATCTTCATGTTCATAAATCAAGAAAAACAAGGGAGAGATAGGATACGGGTTAGTAAAGCAGCTACGAAATAATTCATAACCCTGTTTTCAGAGAGTGTGCCACAAATGTGGTTTCCGGATCCCTCGTTTCTTAAGTAAACTGTCATGCTCCTCTCTCTCTCCTTTATTTCTCGAGCTCGAGTTGAGTGCAAATGGAAATTGCACAAACAACTTTCCTCTATTATATAATGTGCGAGTATACTTTTATACGTAGCAAGAGTTTGAGAAAAACTTACCGATCCATTTCCTCATTTTCACCCCCGAGTCCATCATTCTCCAGTCGCTCTTCACTCAACGTGTCTGGCCTTCTATCTCCTTTCAAGTTGCTAGCACTGCTTCCAGAACCTGCTAAAGGTCGATCACCTATTCGAAAAAGATAAAAACAAGGTTTTAAAAATCATGACTCATTCAATTCGTCGTAAACAAGAAAGCTACTTGAATTCCTTAGCGCTTTGCTGACATTTTTCTCCGTTGAGATGACCGTACGTATTTGATAATCATTGTGAAACCTGATGCGTATCGTCTGTAAGCTACATAATATTTATAGATTCGTCTAGCATGAACCTATCATCAGCCTGTTAGAGAAATTACAGGGTAGATCATCATCTAAAGTTAAAAGTGGCAAGCAAAGGTAAAACTTGTATTTCACGTAAAACACATATTATGCAACTAGCAAACCACGTAAACCTGATATGCAGCTAATATTTTCGGTTCAATAGAATTGCATTCTTGCATTAGCATAGGATGGCGTGCCACGGTGGCCACGATACTTCACACAAAAACGTCAAGAAAATAGTAAATGCGAATGATGAGAGATTTTGATTTAATGCAATAAAGTTATTTTGCATTGCATACGGACGGTTGAAACAAATCCATGTAATCATATTTAAAGGATGCATTTAATGTAACTGTTATTTCGGAACAAATCGAGCACGCTAGACTAGTTTCATGTTTTCTCATTCTTGATGAAATGCAACATCAACTTTCAATAATACCGTAAACGATGACCATCTAAACTCGTAATTGATAAGGACAAGGAACCATTCATTTCGTCCACCATTTCCGCGACATCGGACGGAGGACCAGGACACACACGACGGCGAGAGCAAGGGCCAACATTTATAGTTTCCATTCAACATTATAAAATGCGACATGCGTAAGTACGTTAACAAGTGGACTAATATGTCGGAAGCGTTTCTTAGCCAAACCAAATGCGATAGGAATGCACACAAGTAAACATAAACAAAAAAGTGTTCTCACGCTGTGTGTTGCATCAATCGCAAATGAAAACTTTAAAAGTGTCACAGGGTGAGTGCGCCTGCTTGTCAAGTGGTGATAACGAGGCCGAAAACGTGCTTCTGTATCTGCGAAGTTTCGCATCGACAACATTCGTCATTAGGTGTAACTACACTATATATATATGCATATGTCACCACCATCGAAATGACAATTGTGCTTTGAGTTCAACTTATCACACCACTTTCTTGAAAAAACGACAATAAACATCATATCAAGCAGAGTCAAAGTGTATACCTCCCAACGTGATTCTTTCATCACTAGCTTTTTGAATGCAGCATTAGCTTGCAGAGGTTTCTGTTCACTCCTCATATTATTTCGAAGGAGAAACGATAAACATAAAACTTCACTTGTTACGATACGAACAGCTTCGCTCAAATTACGTTTTGCGATATTACAAAATCTGCTCATGCATGATGACCTATAAGATCTTATGAAATGAGTTGATTCCCACATAGAGAAAATGCGACAGTGATGATGCTTAGTACGATAAAAAGTTTAAAATCTGCGTCGGAGAGGGAGAAATAAGTCATTATTTGTTGTAGCTATTCCGTACTAAATTACAACATTCAGACAAATTTAAACCATAAACAATAAACATTTATAACACAGAGCCATTGAGCCAACACCAGACCAGACGTTTCACATCAACATCATTTTGACTGGCTGGTTTATATTTATGTTGAACTGGAGAATTTTGGGTTCATTTCATCACAAAGAAATATGATATTTTGACAGTGAGAAGAGTCCCACCCGCTCTGAACGGAAGTGATGCTCATATATGGAGAGAGATTATGACCAAACACTTTTTTGACGATGGAACTGAATTTTGTCGGCAACCTTTACAACTTCAAAGTGGTATTAATCCTGGAGATTAGAATTTTTAAAAATGGTTTTATGATTTTCTAAATACGAACTACAAGCCGAGTTCATCTTAACTATTCTTGTATTCTTCAATTCTTCATTTTAAAACTTAAATTAAAATTCGTCTCAAGACGATTTGCAAAAGCAGAAACGTTTTTACTTTTTGAAACTCAAACCATGTAATTGGTGCTTGGAGTCTCATGGGAATTCTTAACCTAAATAGTTAATTTGAATGGATGAGCTAAATTTAACACCTTTCCTGCCCTCTCATCTTTCCGAGAAGTGAGCACAATGTCATTGAGTATGCACATCGGAGAGTATACAATATACAATGCAGCTTCCTGTATGACAAATGACATAGCACAACAGCTTAATGACTTTTTTAAATACCTGAAATACCTCTACCATCTACAACCAACATTACTTAAAAAGAAGTCCTTTTTACATTTGTTCGCACATGACTATGAAATTAGGTTTGTAGATTCCGCTTTACTATATTTTTAGATGTTCTGAAGAGCAGAGAGTAGGAAGTGAGCGAGCTCACTCGCACACTCACGAGTTCATTTCGCATATTTCTACTTTGGCAAAAACCCATTTGATTAAGGCAGGTGTGAAAAGGGAGCAAAAAATAGGTGCCAGCATTTCAAATTTTCCATTAATTATTACACCGTTGCGTGCGTTGCAATTATTGTTCTCTTACGATTACAAAGAAGATGTACTATTTGAAAAATGCGAGCATAACAAAACCATTGAATTGAAGCGTCCAAAAGGAATACGCTAGGAACAAATTTTTTTACAATGTAAACATGAAATGAAAAATTGGCTTAAACATGTCATATTTGGTTGAATACGCTGATGAAAACAGTTTTTGCGCAAGGATTATATTTCAGCTTCCAACTAACAGTAATATGAACCACATATATCCATTCAAAAACATAACCCTTGAACTGCCAAAGAGTCAAGTTAGAACACCAAAATGAAACTCAATTCTGAGCAAAACCGAAAAAAGATTACGTCATGCTGACCCGTTATATTTTGGCATACATTTAGAAGTAAATATTTTTTCAAAAAGTCAAGCAAAAACAATTATGATTGCACATACTGTGATTATTGATCACACTGAGGCACAACGAACCCACAGCGGAGAAGCCAGCATGAAACGCTGGTGGCATGGAAGCTCTCTGCCTGGGCTTGCCACGATGATGAGGAAAACCTGGTGGCACAGGCACAGAAGCACCAACCGCAACCGTCTCCTCCAACGAGTATGACGGCATCGGTGGTGGATGTGGAATCCTCGGAGACGCATTCTTTCCCTTCGCTTGATTTGCTGGCACTTTCCTGCTCCCTTGCTCATAGAACAAATTCCTTTTCCTTTTGTCACTCACGCCAACAACTGCGCTCAAGTTATGATGATTCTGATTGTGAGTTGGTGGTGGAGAGTGATGGTGCTGAGAGTGATGATGATGAAACCTTGTCTTTTTCGCGTATACAATGTCCCTACCATCAATGACCAGTGTTCCCGTTCCTGAGTCAGCATCCCAGGAATGTGGCCTCCCACCTATTAAACCCACCAAAGCATCTCGCGGTAATGGCAGTGGTGGTCGACTTGATGGGGATGAGGAGGAAGGTGAAGGTATATAAAATTTTGATTGCGGCTGAGATACTGGAGTGCATCTGGAGGAACTTCTGGAAACGGGATTTGATGAGTAGCCGGATGTAGAGACAGAGGATGATGATGAGGAAGTGGACAAGATGGAATTGGATTTTGAAACGGTTACGACCACAGAATCTGTGGAACCAGATGGCACCGACATTAATCCTAAGCCACTTAAAGGCCGAGCTCTAGCATTATTGCTAGGATTTCCTCCGTCCTCTGCCAAAGATTCAGTTGGCTTTCGCCTCAACACTTGTTGTTGCTGAAGATGATGATTGTGCTGATTCTGACCTTGAACCTGAATTTGATTTGGCAAGAGGTCGAACATTGAAGTAATGCTGCTCCTTGGGTTTCTCTTCTGCAACCCAGAGTCTTTTCCAGCTAATCCTTCTTTCTCTCTGGAAATGCCATGACCAGCATTACCCGCCCCACTTGTAACTATCTGTTTGAAATTGGTGCTCGTCGGAAACTCGTAGAAATCCTCGGATGTTGCAGTTGCATTTTGGCTTGTGAGAGTGGATCCAGTGGACGCAGAGGGAGAAGTGCCCGTTTCCGCAATGTTTGGATTCGACGAGAAGATACTCGTTGTTGAGCCCGGGCTTGTTCCAGAGAGATCAGAACTTTCCAGGGATTTCCTCGGCCCATACATGCACGGGTTGAAGTTGACAAACTGCCAGTCTGCCTCCACCGACGAAGCAGAGTTCTTGGAAGAGGAGGTGGACGAGGAAGACTCTTGGAGATGAGTTTTCCGTAGCGCCTCTTTCCGGCGCTTAATCCTTGTCCGTAAATTATGCATTTGTTCTGAGTATTCTGTTAACCACATAACGAGCTTTCAATTGAGCATCAGGGGGAAATTGTACTCAAGAGCTACTCCAGAGAAGATCACAGGTAATTGGTAAAATGCTCAAGCGAAAGAGAAACTCTTCACAGAAAAACGAATTTGCGATTAGTTTCTACAGGGTCACAACATCGGACGAATTTAGCTATATTCCTACATTACTACAGCAGTATACTTTAAATTAAACGTTAAATTGATCAACTTTTTAATCTTTTTAAGTTGATGCACAGAGATCACAAGGAGATTATTGGACATAAAAAGTCGAGGATGAAACTCAACGTCACGACGCAATATACTCAACTGACTTCGCGAAATAAAAAGTGGGAAATAAAAGAAAGGATCGTTAAAGATTTTGTAGGAACATTATCCAATAATAAAAATCTACGCAAACAAAGAGAGAGGATACAGATAAAAAATCACAATTGCACACAACTACAGAACAAACACGAGAGAGGAGGAATGAACGCTAACGCAAGACAGATGAGACGGATAGGTAATTGCATTTAAACCTAAAAAGCAAATACTACACTGCTAGAGATATACTACTACACGCTAAAAATTTACTCTAAAACTCACACAGCGCAGCTTTGCTAATTTTCCCTGAGTCTCCGTAAAAATGAATGAAACGCGACGTGAGCAAGGTAGCACCTTACACAAGGATAATAAAAAGGAGGAAGATTGCCGAGAAAATCATAAAAATTCAACAGGATTAGGTGAATTCCATTACTGCATCTCTTCGTATCTCTCCAACGAAGAATATTTTTTCGCTGACTTGGCTCGCTTGAATTCAGGTGAAAAAAAGTTCAGTTCCTGGCAAGCATAGATACTTTAAATATATGGAGATGTAGACATTTTTTCCACAAGTCACGAAGAACTGAAACAAGATTTCTGTCATAAAACTCGATTAATAATATTTTCAGACACGATTCGTATAAAAGCGGAGCACCGAGTTTACTTCTCTAGATTTATATTGAGAGCTCACGAATATGCTACACATTTTCCCGATACTTTGGCAGAACTATATTAACTTTTTTATTCTGCTTGAGTCGACAGTAGGCAATCACCTTTTTGCACTTTGCACATCTAACGTAATGTCCGCGTCTCCTTGAATCCCGAGCAAAGTTTATGCAAACTACTGCAGGAAACTAGGAAGAGAGATGTGTTTTTGGTATGCTACAATTGTACAGTGTTCTCCGCTCACGGGGGAAACTTGACGCGATAGAAAAGACGGAGGACGCCACAAACAATGTAATAATCACGCCACCACACCACTGCCACCACGAGTACTTGAAATATTACTCCTCCACCGCCGCGTAAAATGTAATAAGGTAAGAGTTAGCGAGACAAGAACTTATTCGGTTACCGAACATTGCAAGAAAAAACGACGTGTCTTTGTATAGATAAACATGGATTTTAACACACATGTTATGCGTGTGTAGGAATATTTTATAAGAGACCCACACAAGAGCGAAAAATCTCATTCACCAACTGTCACGCCTTGCGATATCCTCAAGAGAGAGATACAGATACACAACATGAGTTGTTAAACTAGATTATTATTGCAAAAATATTGCACACCGAACACCACCACTCACAACAAAATGTGAAGTGGCTACGTTCACAGTACACAACACAAACCGAGATGTTCTTTCATACCGCAACAATTCCAACGCACTTTTCCCCATTCTTCAAAACTTCAAACACAAAACAATAATGGATCACAAAGGATTTTTTTTCCTTTTCGCAATTTTCCAACTCAACCAACCGATCCGTCCGCCTTCTCCAACGTGAAGATGATCATGTTGTCTCTTGTGGCTTCTAAAGTCACAAAATGAAAAGAGGCAGAGCGTATTCCTCTTTTCTACCTGCTTTGTTCACTTCAGCAGAACATAACAATGTCAAATGAGAGAATGAAGCAACAACATATAAATGTAGTATGTAGATTGGGTGGAACAAAAGCGAATCGCAATAGTCACATATTTCCCTTAAGTCCACAATGAAATCAGCACGTACCGCATACAAAAGTCATACTCGCAACGGAACCACAAAAAATTACTTTACAACTTCTGAAGAAGTCTATGAGTCAGGGAAGAAGTTGAGTAGGGGAAGTCCGTCCGTACGATATTGCCACTCATGTCAGACATGTTATGAGTGTGAGGACAAGACAAGGGAACACACATACACACACAATTTTTTAATACTTTTACCTCAAGATTATACACACCACCGCATACTTATACAGATACACAGAGTCGAGCTCCCTTCTCACGAGAACATGGCCAGTATAAGTGCATATAATTATGGCATAATATTTCTCTTTCTGCTCCTGGTGATTTGCATCAATGTTCTTGGGCATAAACGAAAAACGACCGTAAATAGCAATCTCACTCTACATAACTTCTTATCACCAACAACTTTTTATGCATAATATAACTTCGCAGTGGAAAGGAATGCCTGAATTGTGATTGTGAATTGAAAGGAAAAATGACTATTTTCTGCGATCATATAATATATATTGTGAGTCTTTTTTTCAGAAAATGTGCAAATTCATTGTCTAATGAGAGAGCAAAACTTGCATCTAAGCCTTATTATCATTTACATAGCACGAAATTATTTTTTTGTAAAAGAAAAGGAGCTCCAGTCCTGCTTTTTTGTCATCTTACACAACAATCTCAAATGGAGTAATCACAGTGTTGTGTTACCAACTGACTGCTTCACAGCAACAATCAAGATAAAGAGCACTCGATTTGAAATGCATCTCTCTCTCACTCACTAAACTCAGTCACGCATTATGGCGTAATAGTTTGAGCCAACTGTCGACTCAATCCGAGCGTTGATGATTATTAGCCGAGTAGATGACCACTCTGCCTGTAATAATAGTCATTGTGAGTTGCCATTCTACATGAACGATTGCATAAAAAATCTATGTGACAGAGTACAACAGGTGGAATGCCTCGACCACTTCAGTGTTTTGGAAAAACAAGATAAAATAACATAAAATTGTAGTGTGCGACTGTAAGGCAATTTCTTGTTTCTTATTCTTATATCTTGCAATTGTTTTGTTATCGGTGATGTGTGCAAACTTGAGGAGAGCCTATGCGTCTACGTTTCACTGTTAACTTCAAATTCAAGTACACATTGGAAATTTAGATTTCTTTCATTCCTCACATGAAAACACACGTGGATTTGAGTTCGACTATGGCCATTCTTAATATTTAGATACAAAGGAAGATAAAAGCGCACATAAACTTATCTCTTCAATAAATCGAACACAAAGTTTCCCCCCTTTTTATAGGCAATATCGTATATACTTAAAAGTAAGCAAAGGTGTGCACCCACTTTCCGACTTCTTTCCACAGCACACCGAGTGAAATTCTTTCTTTTCACGATTTCCATCCGAAATAAATCCTCAAGTTAAGGCATTGAATTGCTCTCATGAATTTGAGTGGAAGTGAAGTCAAGTCAAGTTTAGCGCATAAGTTACAAGTGCAACTGCTGGAATAACAAGAAGGGGATGACTTAGGTAGGTGCAAGTCGTTGTGTACGTGTGTCATTCCGTTGCCGTTTCTCCTCCACTGAAGCTAGTAGAATTTGGTTACAAGTTGAGAACGGTGAACGGGAGAGAGAATTCCACCGCAATAACAATAAGTCACAATGACATGCCATGGGGGTGCAGAAAAATCGTAAATTTTCTTTAAGAATATAATTTGTCAAGGAGAATGAGAGCTTCTTCATCCTCGTACACTACTGAAAATGCTTTGCACTCCATACAACACAAAGCGTTTTTTGCCACTGTTATTTCACCGTCACTGTTCTCCACAAAAGCTTCTTCAAAAAAACGCAGGGAATCCTTTTTAACCTTAGCGAGTGACAAAAGTAATAGAGGAACAAGTTATAGTGCATGTAAAGTGCACTGTCACTTCCTCTTCACACTCTATTCCCCATTAAGCTAAAATAAGCACTAAGGAAAATGTCGTCCTGCAGAGAGAACAACAACAAGGCTTTCCACAATCCACAGTCATTCCTTAGTCCACACACAACAAATTAGCATTTAGTGAAATGAATGCAGGTGAAACTACGAAGCACAAAAATGTAGAGCACTTTCGTTCGTTCTTATTTCGTATGAGTTTCTTCACGTTTCTTCATGTCCGTATTTCGTTTGAGTATAGCATAGGTGAGTTTCTTCACATATTTCCCGTCTTGACCAAAAAGTTTCGAAAATATTACTAAAATAAGAAACTGGAACTTTTCCCCTAAATCGTTTCGCAAGCTAAGTAAGAAAAATTGTTTTGGTTGGAGACTCAAATGCTATCCAGACAAAGCGACCACACATGTGAACATATGGGGCTCTTCCAGCGATCTTAAGTGTAACAGCGCGATACGTACATCCGTAATGAACCTTTTTTACACATGAACGCCAACCACAATTTTTTGATTACCAGTTAATAACTCAACACATCCATTTACCCGTAAAGTAAAATATATTCAGCAAAGGGAAAAATATAATGTCTTGAATATCTGTGCGGACATTACTCAAACTCAAGGAAACGAGGATAAAATACACAAGCTTCAACTTCTCACAAAATCCCCCAAGAGACCTCAGAGCAAGAGCTATAATCGCTTGTGTGTGCACATTTTAAGACTTTTACCCTAACGCAAACACAAAAACTTACAAAAGAAGCAGTGAACTCATGAAAACCAGACCACTATACACTTTTCCCTAACATTCATTAAAATAACACCAAAAATACGGCCAAAAATGGCGAAGAGGATTGAAAGAAAACACAAATTTTTGTTGGGAAGATGAGCTTAATGCAACGTTTAAAAAATCTTCTCGTACATCCTCTTGAAATGATGAAGCCTCTCTAAAGAGCAGCAAGCCAGAGCAAAAACGTAATATCACAGAAATTCTCTACACAAAACTTTGCATTCGACTCTTTTTCAGGAATAATTTACGCAAGTGTTGAAGAATGAAATTGAAGAATGTGAATTTCTCCCTCTTTAAAAAATCCAAAATGAATTTTCATGCATTAATACACATCACTCTCTTCTTATTCACATCTTTTTTCTGTTCGACGGCTCTGTTGATACAGATAAATTGAGAAAAGCACTTTATGAAATATGCGCTCAAAATCTCCTTAAAAGAAAATACACTTTTTTCAAAGTAAAGTGGCTGGAATGTGTTGCGCTCTCCGCCAGCCTGTAGCAGCCGTTTCACGGGATGATTCACAAAATAACACCAATAACAATAATACATCTACTATTAGCGACGATCATGATGAGCCTCGAAGCATACGCACACAATTTTTACCAGAGCAATGAAACGGGATGTGAAGTTGTAAGTAGTTATGTATATGTATATCCAAAATAGACGTCTCTTGATATCTGGAGTGGAGACCACGGATGCAACTATTATTACATGCATGACTATGTTAAAGGGCAGCTGTTCATGAAAATAGATACGTATATAGTATATTCACATCCACTCTCTTATAATCTTTTATCTAGACGAGTGAAGTTTTACTGTTACCCACCAAGAAAACACAAGAGTCTGCTGTCGTGTGTTTAGTTATGTATACCAGAAAGAAGTTTTTTGGGGTTTTGTCTCCTCTTGAAAAAGTAAAGTGCATTTTGACAGAATGATGGGGAGAATATTGTGTAATATATGTGGATAGGAATGTTTTATGCAGGAATACATGCATTATAAGACCGTCCAGTGGTCCATCCATGCTCCATACCCGAACGAAGATGTATCGAGCGAAGGTTACCGCTGCGTTTATTTAGAAAAAAATATGAAGGCGAAGGGTATCACATAATGGCAGTAGTAATGTTCGTGTCTCTCATGCTCACATTAAAAGAATGACCAGAGGCTTTAAAACAGATAAGAAGGATAGGGATAACGCATAAGCGCTTAACGTTTCAAATCTTGCTTGCTGGCCACGTTCCTTCGATTGCTCCTTGAGCAAAAGCCCAGCACAATTTTTTATCTTTTCTTATTTGATTGTGTCGCATGTGATGTATACACTTTGTGTATATGTAAAGTTGCCTAGTAGGCACACAATGCATGATGCTGGGCAAAACGAAAAGAACATAAAGGGCACATGACACATGGCCACAGAAACGCATCATCATGACCATCTTGTAACCAAAAGAGACCAATAAAAATAGAAAGGAAGGAGAGAAGAAGAAAAACTTTCCCAAGGCTATATATTTTCCAGAAACTCCAGCGAAGGAGCAAGTCGCAACATGCAATCATGAAGGCAAGATACAAACATCACCACACAATGGAAACGGAGAGAAGAACAAGAGAGAGAGAGGAAAAACATTCCCTCGAAGGGTTGCCAATGAGCACTTCCTTCAAGTATGGAAATGCCCAGAGGAAAGTTCTCCTGAAGGCTTTTGTGCACCGACACAACCTGACAGTATGATTATGATTACCAGAACCATTACCGCTTCCACTCAACATGCAGAGCATAGCAGAGGCTCGGTGGGAGGGAGACGATGGGAGTGAGTCTGAACACAATTCAAAGAATGGTAGTGCCACGCTGCCACTCTGCTTCCTTCCTTTTTTACTTTAAAATACTCATTGTCTGCTTACTCACACACAGGCATTCGAAACAAGGTTTTAAAGAGTCATAAAATTGTTTTTTCTTTCGTTTACTGTCGAAACCTGCCTTCACGTCTGCAAGCCACACACACCATTTTGTTGTTTCATTAAAATAGCCAGTAATCCTTTTCGCTCAAAGGTCAGCCCAGTCAGTGTGAACGTGGCTTTTGTTGTGATCTCACAAAAATACCTAACGATAAGCACACGAGCTAGACTGAAGGGTCCAAGTCCACAGACTGTATATGTTCAAGCAAACCTATAATTTCCACGAAAAAAGGATCACCTCCTCAAATTTCAAGAGGAATGAAGTGGAAAAAGCCTTGTCATGTGGCTTTTTAAGGAAGATTTCCACCCTTTTACCAGACTTTTTAATACCCTTTCAAACAAATTATTTAAATAGTCAACACGTCATCTCGCATACCTGTATGGATGATATGATGACGTTGTTGCTGACACAATACATAAACATCTCATTTGCACTCCACTCAACACAGCCTCAGCCATCGCAAAATGGAATGAGTAATACATAATGGATTTGCGTCAGGATCGGAACTTGGCCGTGTGAAAAATATGCGAGAAGAATTTCTCATCAGTTCACAATTCAATCTTCTTATCTCCTTCTATTTCGAAGGATTCTCTGTGTACTGCCAGCTAAATTCATCTTTCCTTGTTCTCTATTTCATTACCAAATACAAATACATTTGCCGTAATAAAAATATATACATGACAGTTTCCTGTTCATTTCGCTCAGAAGTTTTCTTTATTTTCCCGTCACACTCATGAAACAATAGGATGCTTTGACTGTGCGAGCGAAAAAGGACCGATAAACTCGATAAACAAGAGAGAGAGAAGTCAGTGTGGAATGTATGAAGGACTCGACTTGAATGGCCATTAGTTATGTATATACCGTTCCTTCCGTCCTCCCTTCTCTCAACGTCTCAACTGAACATTACTGCCGCCAATTCATTCCCATTTCTATTATTATTACCTTTTCTGTGACATTCACGAGCTGGCTCTCTGATACGGACTCGGACGGAATACAAAACCATTAAATCAATGGAAAGGAAATGAGTAACAAGCCAAACATCAATGAATTTCAAGCGAAACTCATTTCGAAGACAAAGACAAACAGAGACAAAAACCAAATATTTTCCATTCCATGGAGCCTGTATCGCATATCGTGAGAGACTCGTATGTAGCATGTACGTTGCACTACTACATACATACAAGCGTTAAATGTAAAACCTTAAGAATTAAGTGAGTGCGAGGCGGGGACGATCATGTTAAATAAACATAGTGGTTTCATTTGAAACAACTCGTCAAACCTCATCGTCACCCTCTTGTGCGACAAAAACCAAACCAAATGCAATTCAATTGCAATATACCACTTTTGTTGTGTACAAAAATCATCTTCTTTTCACTTTGTGGAGAGAAATAGAAGAAGCCGAGATACCCAGAGTTGACTTCAGAAAAGAATCCAATCAACTTTGTGAAAAAGCCGTATTCTTTTTATCACAAGACAATACCACCGTACTAACCAACACGGCACTGTACATGTCAGAAACAAATACAAACCCAAATACTCATACATTTTTTCCTCAACGTAAATACAACGGTACATAAATAAGATCCAACAGCTCCTTTCCACTTTCAACATTCTTTTTTTAAAAACACTGAACCAGTGTCGTTTCTGAGAAGAGCTTTTGCTTTACTCTCCACATGTAGAGAGAGAGACCTAAATACATATTCACATTATGTTGGTGACATAAATCCTTTGAGTAAACAAACAAGGATGAGTAAACAGTGCTACCATAAGCAATGCTGTGTGTGATGTAAGTAAATGGGTAATCATGTAACAAGAAAGTGTTAATAAAAGAGGATCAGTTTCCCTTCGCAGAGGAGATATTATGTAAATGCCTGCCTAGGAAGCACCTAAAAGCGAACATAAGTAGAATATACATATATATATATATATAGTCCTTTTTCTTACTTTTATGTAAGTTATAACCCAACTTCAGAAATATATTAAAATGTTCATTGTACACTTTTAGCCTCGAGCTGAAATTGATTAATCGAAGCAAGAAGGAACAAGAAGATAAGAAAATGTGAAGTGAAGAAGAAGACACATTTTGTGGAACTCTGCTGAGAACACGAAATGATGAAGCCATTTATATGTATGCTATCTAATAATTCATAAGTTTCACTGACAATACGGAAAAAGTAGTTTGGTAAAAGAGGTAGACGTAGACGTGAAGCTGATAATGGTTTTTTGTGCGAGTGAGAGGTTTGTTGTCTGCCACTCACATTTTTTTCTGTCGTCTTCTCCAGGGAGGACAGGGAGCAACCTCAAAAAATGCTGACTCAAGAAGTGGATTTCTACGCAAGAATCTTTCCAAACTTCACCGACCCCATGCTATAGGATGATATCTCCAAACAAAAACATATACGTTTAAGTTGTATAGAAAAAACCTGTAGAAAGTGTCACGTCATGCCATTTTCCAAAATCCTCTAACACATTTCCTTACATGCAACTAACCATGGCCAAAAATCAAGTGAGAATCGCGTACAAAAGAACAAAAGTATGAGAGAGAATTCATTTCAATTCATATTCGAGCAAAATTAACTTTCACGTAAGTGCACAGTGATGACATTACGCATCCCAATCTACGCCTTGATGACTTATGACAATGTGATTGTGAATATAATTGATGGAAGGAAACTATGATTTCTTATTTGTTGATTGTGAACTATTGTGATTTGCCTTTTCATGTATTGGAACCGAAAGTAATCTAAAACCAACGAAGGTTTCCAAACTTTCTGCTGATTATTATACATTATTAATTATTAGAATGCATAATACATACCTGATGAATTGCTACCCCATATAGGAAGTTTGAGTAGCTTCTTGAAACTATTGCTTCGTTTCAGAGAACCAGAAGAACGTCCATCCGGAGGATGATTTTCCATATAGACTGCTATACGCTTTTATCTTCTCTCCAATCACCAATCAGAATAGTACAGCAAGTTGCGGCTGCACCCACACACATTCATTGTCAAAAAATTATTCAACTTTCTCCTTTCGCTGATTTCGAACAAACACTGGAAACTCTTGGAAGCGTAATCTCATCATGAATTATTAGTCACTCAATGGAAGCCTTGAAGCTTGAAATCACTGAAGATTGTGACTGATGCGTGACAAATTACAGATGACAGTGAATGCACATACATATATTTATAGCCCATTTACTATTATGAACATTGTTTCACAACGGAAGACTACCATAATATCCAACTTGCACAAACTTACCATTTATGACTTCCAACTATCCACAAATTGCACAACTTCTTCCTCCAGAACATCAAGCATTGCATGAGAGCCGGAAAACTTTCACTCACTTGAAGAATATGTTATGGAGGAAGATTTATGCATTTCTCCATGAAAAAGTCGTGTCATGTCTTTTCCTCTTGGATTAGTAAAGTCACCATCACCATATACACTTTTCGTCTTCATGTATGGATATAAGTATAACAAGGTTTCCAAGAAGAAGTAAAAATGGAACTTTTTCTTAGCGAATATTATCCCAAAAAAGTCGATCCTTTTTGTGACCACGAGTTCCACTCGTGATCCTGACTTTTGCTCAAGTTTTTAACCCAAGAATTGTGTAAGGCCAGATGATGATGATGACTCTCTTTCGCTCGCGGAAAAAAGTCAGTTTATGTTTGCTCTACCACCATCAACCATGTAAGTCTAAAAACAAATAGATTCTCGTGCTAAAAACATCTCTCTCTCTCTCTTTCCAAATAGGTAAAAAAAGATTGGGAACACGGGACGGGAGGTGATGCCGCGATAACACTCTCAGAAAAAACAGTTGTTCAACTCCCGAGGGACAATACTACAAGACTTAAACTAATACTATGAGCGAAATCTAGTGTAAAACCCCTGGTTCGAAATCGAAACAACGTGCATAGTGAATTCATGGATTGGTTGTAAAATCTTTATTGTAGGTAAAGACATGCATATAAAATATTTCGACTGACTACACACAACACACATATGCTACTACGAAGCGAGCACATTTACGATGAAAACATGAGATAAAATTGGGAACGTGAACGTTACTATATCTCTCCACTCACTACAAAATATCAACCGTTTTTCGATTCGAGAGTGCAAAAGTCACAAGGGAAACTTGACGAGTGCTATCTGCACACTAGACACATAACACATATTGGGCATAACTTCACACAAGGCCGAGTGTGAATTCAATATTTTTCACCCTAAAAATCAAATGTGTAGCTTTAGCCAGGATGAAGTAGATTTTTTGAAATGTAAACTTATAAACGTATCCTATACTGCAGCTATCTATAACTAAAACTAAACTCGTCGGGAAAGAACTTTTTTAAAAAGTTGGCTACAGTTTGTAAAAGATTTTTCCAAGGTGAAAGCCAAGCCAGACCAGTGTGTTATACAGAGGGAGAGACGAATGTGGACGAATAACATGTGCATTCCACGTTTACCATCAACAAAAACAAGAGGACGAACTGAACCCAGAAGCAATGCAAATTTTCTTTTTACATCCGAATGAGCGCTCTAGCCTGTGGATGTGGATAATAAACTCTTCTTTTTTCTGCCGGGATATGTGTTCACACACAAAAGAACAAGGAAACAAATTACATTTTCCGACAAAGACAAAGGTAAAAACACGATAAAAAGATAACTCGCGAAACTGCACACTCTTATTCTCTCTCTCTTTCTCTCAGATAAACTTTTTGTTTTGTGATAGGAGAAACCATCCGAAAAAAACCTCCACAAGAAAACTGTGGCAGAAGAGAGAGGTGAAACACATAGAATTTTATCTTATAGCAAAAAGATCTCTCAAGAGAGATGAAATAGGCAATTGGTGAACAAAAAGCGACTATTTATCTATCCATCTAACTTCACAGGTCGGTCGGCTCAACTTTCAGCTCAACTGTTTGCTTGCTTATCCACCCGTCTCGCACAATAACAGAGCACAAGTGAATTCCATATTTATGCATCTCTCTCTCTCTGAAAATCTGATTCTGGGTCGTTTCAGTTCTAATTTCCTTTGCCAAGGAAAATCTCACTTGAGCTGACTGACTGCGATCTTGTGTGCCGACTCGGATTTCTCTCTGCATATCACAAGTTTGCATAGCAAAGATATCTAAACGAAATCAACTTTAGTTAGATACGGATACGAAATTGGTATGCAGAATTTTTTCCTTCGTATTCTCACGAATGACTTCCACAACGTGGATGACATGAACCCTCTGACAAAAGGTTGAGCCCCAATTGAAGCACACGGCAACAAGACTCAAGACTAGAAACAACAACTGTGTCTCATTTTCAGACGAAGAAGAAGAGTGTGCACAAACAATTTGCATAGGTAAATCTTAATCTAGACTCCGCCATTCCTTCAAAATATCATGAAAGAGGAGAACGGGACGAAAACCGCATGGAGTGTAGGGATAGTACATGTAGTTATAGCGGTACACGATACGAATACGATATGCAACAATCTGAGAAACATGACAAACTTGTCAAAAGCAGGGAACGAATAACGAGTCAACCTTGTCAAAAGCAATTGATTTGCAACCTTCTCCCATTCTACATAATATTTCGACATGCACTACCGCTGCACACAAGGAGATAGATATGTCCACATTCTTATTTGAAGCGATTTTTATACGGATTTCTCAACGACTCTGACGAAGACTAATAGACTGATTTCACTCACTTAACATTGACCATGCTCTCCTCCATGCACTCCACTTTTTCCTCTACTTCCATTTATAATCATCATTGAACATGCATTTACGATAAATTTGAAGGCTACACACATGTGTGCAAACATGGGACACGGGCACAGGGAAATAACTA
>JAQFZW010001496.1:0-26318 GCA_034687055.1 Heteromurus nitidus
TTAAGTCCTAACTTGGGGTTTTGTTTTTCAAATTTCTTCACTTGTACAATGTCAAAAGGGAACTCAATTCCGTCCCAATTCACAAGTGTATTATCATTCAGATATGGCTTATAAAAACGTATTCCTTCAAGCGTTCTAGCTCTGTTGTGTTTATCAGCTTCATCACCTTTCAGTTTTGCTATTATAGCTCGCTTGAAACACAAGTCGTCATCGACTGGAACATTCTGGAGTGTCTTACTTTTGTATTCGAGAAGTGGCGGGAGTCTTAACAAACGTCCACCACGGAAATGACCTACTTCTATAATTGATATTACTAGCCTATTCACGTTAAGAAAGATCCAATTGCTTCCATTTTCGCAATATTCCTCTATCCTAGCATTAAAATTATCTCTTATAACCTCATACACATAATGTGCTTCATGTATATTTTCTATTGGGAAGGCAAAACTACACATGTCCAAATGTCTGTATTGGATTGTATTTCCTTCCGTTTTGTATACAGTTAGACCTATATCGATTTGAAGCTTAAAATTCTTCAACTTCTGTATATACATATCAAATAGCTGATACACCTTTCGTCTAATTGCTAGGAAAAGTCCATTTAAATCTAAAACTTCTATCTGTTTCAAATTAACTTCATAGGACATATAAGTTCCATTGAGTCGTGTTCTCTCAAGATTTATTTCTATAGGATCTTCGGTGTCTGGATCGGTTTGAAGAGGATGTGTTGCCATGAGATGTTTTATCAGCAGATGTCTATCTGGAAAGTCTATACTGCATTTGCTGCACATGTTGTCCCTCACTCCCAAATACAATGCACGATCTGTATGGAAAAAATGGTATTATTTCTATTGTAGGATATGAATGTTTAAAAAACGAAAGTAAAACGTACCTCCACTATTGGTTTTCATCGCCTTTCTCGATGGTCCTGGCTCTTCGTCTGCAGCTCCTCCAGTTTGAATTACGTCCAGCACATCGTCCAGTAGGATGCCGAGTTCACTGCCTGGATCCTTTAGTTTTTGGTTAAACTCCTCAATGTTCATAGGCTCAGGCTGTTTGTCGGATTGTAGGTAGGTTTTGATGTCCTCCAAGGTTTGCCAGTCATACTCTGATGGAACTGAATTTTTTATGATTAGTTGTAATTAATACTTTTTAATTTAAACATAATCTAATTACTTACCACATGTGCAGGAAATATTGTTGCATACTGCACATTGATGTGTTATTGCCAGATGAGTTAATAAATTGTTAACTCCTGTAATTTCACGATCACATAACTGACACTGGCATTGTATGGTAAAACAGAATCCGCTGTCACTATGGAAATCTCGGCACAGACATGAATGTGTTTTCTCTATATGTTCAACCACAGCGTCGTATGAGCAGTGCTCATAACGCACACACACCGGACAGAAAAACATTTTTACTGTGGGTAAGTAAAGTAACAACAGTCAGGATCTGAAATAACAAGTTATGGTATTTTAAAAAGTTATTTATATACATATTTTATATAGACATATATACTTATAATTTTACTTACTGCATTGACACTCAAAGAGTTGACACGTCGGGCAAAGATGACAGGTGATGATATGGTTCAGTAGCACATTAACACAATTAAACCACTTAAAGCACTTGTGACACAACAGATAATGACAATTTGATTCAGCACATCCGCAAGTATGAGTTCTTTCGATATGAATGTAAATGTCTTGATAAGCAGGCTCAAAGTGGTTGCACACTGAACAGTAATACATATTTGCTCAAAGGTTCAAACTGAACTGACAGTATTAATGCTCAAAAATGGTAGAAGTAACTTTCAGGCATCCTCAGAATTACAATTGCTTACGCAATCGTAATGGTGAGTTTTAGATGCCTGACGCAACCTTAAAACGTTTTAAGAACGTAAAGGGTAGACTGGTTTAGGAATACGCAATGGTGACGCATCCTACCTGTAATAACGTTCTGGTGGCGCATCATACCTGTATAAACATAAACCGGTTTGGTGGCTGACGTAATAACGTTCTGGTGGCGCATCATACATGGCTGACGTAATAACGTCTGATGCCGCGTCATAAACGTTTTTCCTGTCTGAACAGGACGAAAGGTCAAATGAGGTCAACTGAGGAATAGGCAGGGCCATACTAACTACTATTGAGAACTACTTTTTTCACTCTTTTACAATCAATTACTTCAGAAGAGTAAAACTTGGCCCAGTTTTATGCGGGATTTTATATCGATATGATTTTATATCGGTGAAAGTGCAAGTGTGACATATGGCATAATGGCATAAATGATCATTTGCTAAAATGTTTGACAAAGTGCATATGCCATATGTAATTTAGTGACATTCATAACTAAAAGCACTTTTGTATCAACCATAAATATGAAAATCACAGTAATACACAAACAGGAAAGTCAAATAAAAGCTTTAATCTCGTTTCCAAAACTCGAGGAGTATCTACTTTGTGCAAAATAGAGTTCGAATCGAACAACGTATTCACTTTGGCGTAATTGATCATTCACGTTTATATATGTAAAGATAAGATTACTGCAAGTTGTATGGCGTGTGCATGTACTACTTTTATGCCATGTGTTAGCATTATCCCAAAACAAATTCGATTGTTCATGGATTATTGGAAGATTGAAACCAATGGAGTATGTAGCCTGTGCCAAATAGCTTTAAAAATTGATTTTCTGGAGATTGATAAGACCGGATTGGATAAATTTTAAATTTTGCAATTTCAACGAAAATCACCCACAACAAATTGCATAGGAAATTTCAATCCTCACAATACGCATTTAATCTTGCATACTCAAAACTAAAACACGCCTGAATTCCGTTGGCCCGATTCTGACGAGACGACTGGCTTCCTGGTGACGATGTCTGAAACACATGAACAATGCAGAGTTTCCTGTTCTTTCCCCTGACTAAACAATAGTATTCATTTATTTGGACGTGGAATGCATTCTAATGAAATACTTGTGCTTGTACACTAAACATTATGTACATTCAAGTAACTCATTTATGAGCATACATTTATGTAGTTTCATTTTTACTTTGAAATGACACACATATCGGATTCCAAACATCCGGTGTCTTGCTTTCATCCTCATATAATTTCGATTCTCACTTTCAGTCATAAAATCAAAAGCGAGCCAACCACCTCTAATTATTTTTCTTCCCTCGAATCTTCACGTAATATACTGATCATGTCACAAAATTCATTTTTTTGGTCTTGGACTTGTAATTCCCCTTCCCTTCGACGAAAGAAATGTACAATATTTTTATTCCTTGTTCTTCTCTCCGTATCCAGCGTACCTGCAAGAATTCACTACACTTCCCACCATTATCATCACTATCGACAATTTCATCCGAACACCAAGAAAGGTAACATATATAAGTCACAGTCACGAATCGTCTTTGTCATTGGCATCATAAAAGTTCTTTCTGCTCAAAAATAAATCATTTCTTTTCCAGCTCCAGCTGATATCTTCCACAAAGGGAACCAACACTGGGGGAAGAGTGTGCCGCCTTCTCAATCACCAGCAGAACACGGAACCGTTCTGCTTCGTCAAGTTCCTCAACATTACATCGCAACCACTCCACAGACTGTCCCCCTTCCATTATTGGCAAAACAATTCCCGTCAAAATGCGAAGGAAGGAAGAATCTCCTCAACGACATTGGCATTCTGAGCTTAATCACCGCCGCCATAGCTTCCACCCTCGGCATCTATACAATCCCCGTTCACTCCATCACGTCGATTGTCATCGGGCTCATGTCTGGAATATTGAGTGTGCTGATCTGGGCGCCGTCGTCCCTCGTAACCCTCCTCAACTTTAGTGGCGGCTACGTATATAAATTCGCCAACTCGTTGAGCCTTGCAAGTTTCCTCAACTCGTTGGTAGGCATCGTCAGCATTTTCTTTGGCACAATGGACGTGGTCACGAGCTCCCTGGGAGACTTTGTGGGGATTGTCAGCTTCATTGTGAGTGTTGTCGCGACATTCCCCCAGTATCTGGATGCGCTGATTGAGCTTGTCTACAGAAATAGCGTGGGCGGGAGTCGGAGGAGAATCGAGCATTTTGTCGAGAATTATGGTTGTTCTGTGCCGAGCTTGATTCAGGTGGCTGGAAGACCATTTTATGATGTACTGAATGAGATCTTCCTCGATTTCACACGGGGCAAAATGAGAAATAAATTAAGTTGATCACTGAATGGCTTTAAAATGTCAGTCTCATTGACCATTTATTTTTTAACTTTGTACAATATTTATTTCCAGTTTATGTCAAAGTCAAAAGATTTGTGGTGTAGCAATGAATAAAAATGAGAATTTAAATTAATAAAATATTGTTGAAGTAATTCCTTCACAAGAACATTACGAAGATTCCACAGAATGAGGTTTCTATCATTCTCTTTGTAAGCTCCAGTGAATATGAGTGAGAGCGTGCTCCATCATTCGTCATGCGAAGGTACCACGTACCCACCACCCAGATATATATAGAATATATGCATGCATATATCCAACGTTTTGTGAACAATGAGAATTCGTTGGGTTGATTTCAGGAGGATGAGAACGAGAACGACTACGACTTGTTTGTCTGGAAATGATGAGGTTTTTGTGTATTAAATTTATAATTCAATTGTACAGTTGTACACAAACAATAAATGGAGGAAAAATTTCATTTATTTTATGATTATATTACATTCACACGGAGAGGTAGTATTGGATGTATCGTAAGGTAAATCCATGTTCAAAGTTTAAAGTCACAATTAACTTAAGGTTGGATTCTCGGCATATGTTTTTATGATTTCAAAATTGTTAAGAAATACACTGAAAATTTTCGCTAAATTGTCCAACAAGCATGAAACTCAAATTGCATCTAACAAAACGGTGCTAAATTGTGTGCAATAATTGACGCTGTCACTATTCGCCCGTATTGTTGTTACAGTGAGACTAGCAAGTTCACAGTAAGTTGAATACAATTGCTGATAGTACAGAGGACAATGGAATGTTCAAAAGTGTACATGGCTCCAGCTGTACACTGTATTTTCCGAAATGAGCGTATCGTCCTCCTGAGAAGTTTTTTCCTGTCTCCTCGACCATAGCGTAGAATACTTCTCACCCTCATGCTCCAGATATGCAGCACTTCCTTACTTACCTTGTTCACGTCTCCAGCTTTTGCCAAAGGAGTGAGAGCTTCGTACGCGCATCTCAGTCCACACAAGGGAAACATGACATTAGCTCGGGGGTCCGTGTACCACAACCTCACGCAGCCGAAGAGGAGGAGAGCCACAATGGAAAAGAGAATGTGTGAAAAGAACATTAGGAATAGTGTAAAACTCTCGTTTATATTTATGATAAGAAGCTCCATTTGACGAAGGCGACGCCTCGGTGACACTTCCCATCCTGAGGATATATCCTCTTTGATCCTTGTCATTTCTGACCCCACCACAGTGAGTCCAATCATGACGAGCGCCCAGTTGATGAGAGACATGTAGAGAAACATGGAGACACTGTAGAACTCGAAGAGGAGAAAAGGAACTTTCACCGCAAAGCTGTCCACTCTCTCGTTGGCCATCTTGCAGGGGAGGAAGATGGAACTGATGAAATGGGGGGCACAAGGAGACTCTGATGTGACTTTGGTGTGAACCCCAGGAGTCAAGGTGAGGAGGACGACGGCAAACTGGATGTGTGAAGATAGTACCTTCCCCTCCCTTTTTGTACTTTGTGTAGGGCGACGTCCGTGGATCTTGCCAAGGAGGAAATTAGTCAACGTCATCAATTCTTGGGGAAAGTATTGGAACTGTATGAAAATTATGGAGGTGATTAAGTACGCGTTGGTCCACGCTAAATTTAGGATTTTCTGGAGGAGGGGAAATTTGCCACGTTGGTTCGCTTGAAGGAAGCGAAAGGCAGCGTAGAGGGTCATGAAGTATATGATGTTCTTGTGGATGTGGAATAAGAGCAGGGATTGTCGCCTGTTATTCCTTCGAAGAACAAGTTGCCTCGCTTTCGGGTTCCAGTGGTATGGAAGGAGCCCTGTGAAACAACCTAGTTGAATCACACAATGAAGCGTACGGGTTGCAGATTTGGTCAACATCCTCAAGTGGAATTTTGAAATTTTGTATGTGAAAATGAAAGATATTAAAAGTGTCCCAGTTCCGATGTATAGCGTATAGACGGAAGCCAAAAACTTGTTGGATTTGGACAAAAATACTCCCTTTGAAACAATGAGGACTGAATTAGTCGGACAGCGAGCACCCCGACCTTGGCCTTCCGATCGCAGTTTCGCTGTCGCTTCCGGAGAGTATTTCTGTCTTGCGGTTCCTGTCATGTATCATGTTACGATGTCTCGTAAATATTGTATTTATTTGTGGACATAAAACTTCATTCTTCATCCATTTTATTTATATCTCTAGATTCCATATACGAATACATTTTAAATTAAGGAATTAAAATGTAGACTTTAAGCTTGAAAAGGTTTTCCGTCGTCCTATTCCCAAAATGCGCACATTTCGGAAAGACAAATCTAATAAAATTTACATATTTCGAGCAGCCTGCTCGATTGTAGCCTGCAGCCTGCCTGTAAATTCGATCATAGGAAAGTACATATTATAAATTATATTACCACATTATTTCGCTATAGTGTTGTATAGTTTCTTCCTGAAGGTTTATAAATAAATTATTTGAAATAATCAATTCACGAACTTCCACCATTCACCAACACGAAAATTGTTTCGTGTTTGTAGCTGTTGCTGTCCATGTGCTAAATATAAATTCATTTGATAACCACTTGCCAGTTGCCACACCGCAAGAATAAGAATGCAATATTTATTTCGAATGGCATCACACGTCACAACGGGCACAACGCATATATTTGGAATGGGAATGGATCGACCATAGAATTTGAGGGGATATGCAGTGAGATGCTCCTGTCGGTCAGCGTGCATTCTGCAAGTCCGCAACTTGATTTTTGCTAGAATTTTTGTGATTTTTACTCAAGCAAGTCTCTATATTTAGGTATTGCACCGTGAGTCCACAAGTGTTTGTGTTTACTGTTTTTACCTTTTGGAGCCACACGGAACACGGAAGGCATTCCGTCATCCTCACTTGCTGAGCTTGCTTGTTCTCACGAATTTTTTGCAAGTGTGAATTTAAGATTTGAAGTTGTTGGACGTAATATTTGGCTCATTTGGCTGGTTTGGTTGTGAAATCAGTGCGAAGTTAATTCTGGTTGTTTTTAGCTTCAGAAGTGAAAGAAACAAAGTTTTAGTTTTAATACTTGTAGTGATTAGTAGTAAATAAAGTAAAGTAGTAAAAAGTAAAATAGTTAACTTGTCAGCTGTTACAAACAAGCAATATTGAACATAGATTTTGAGAACTTAACCCCGGCACCCGGCGAGTCGAAGTCAAAGGGAGTTTGTTCATATGTTTTCATTTCGTAAAACAATTTCATCAATTGTGATTGTCAATGATGAATGACAATGATTGTTAATTATATTTAGCACAGGTGACAGGCAAACTAATTAATTAATGCGAAACAAATAATTATAAATTAATCATGTTGATTTAATTTATTGTAACGTGATTTCAGGCCACAAAGCTGTCATTCTGTGAAGACTAAACTGGTTCCCAACCGAGCACACGCAATGAAAAAGCGACATAATATGTCCCTTCCGACCTCGGTGAGTTCAGGTGGTCGTCCCAATGTCCACATTGGAGATGAAGTTGGAGGTGATCTCGACTGGAGGAAAAACTGCAATAATTTGAGGGAGAAATGCCTTTACATGTGGACCAACACTGAAAAATACGGGTGGTCGCAGGATGTTACTTTTGAAGTGGGTTCGGTGGAGAAAGTACGGTTCACAGCGCATCGCCTCATTTTAATCGCAGGAAGTCAGTACTTCGAAGACCTATTCAAAACGAATACAAATACTTCGCGAGATAAACCACTGAAATTTCCACAGTTAGATCCCGTCGGCTTCAAGAAAGTCTTGGATGTAAGTCAAAGTTAAATTACAAATACGCATGAATTTATCTTAACTAAGAATTTTAATATTCATCAAGTTGTTTTCTGTTCCTTGTCAATAGTACATTTATTCCAATAATTTCGACATTTCTAAGTCCGATCCTAAGGATACACGGGCTATTCTGGATGCTGCCAAGCTGTTTAAAATCACGGCGTTGGTGACCAAGTGCTACGCATCCCTCCGGTTGCAAATTACGAGCGAAACCGCTGCAGAACTGTTCCACTTAGCTAAAGAAGGGAAGGATAAACGCTTGGAGGAATTAACGCGTGCCCATATCATCAAGTATTCCAATTATCAAATCTTTTGTTTGGTTAAAATTTTCATGAATAGCAAATGTAATTATTTTTTAACTCTTGTGAACCATATAAAGCCACATTGCTGAAGTGTTCTCATCTCAACGATTTCTACAATTGTCCGAGGGGGCTTTGTGCACCTTATTGAAGATGGACGATTGGTACCTTAAGGAAATTCATGTGTTTCAACACGTGAAAAGGTGAGATTTCCTACGTCATGCTATCAAACATGTTTATTTTATTCCAATTCTCAGTTTCTGAGATTTGATTTGGTTTATAGATGGTGCTTATCAAAACACTCAAAACTCTCGAGCGACTCTCAAAGCGGGGATGTCAAGGGGGAACTGATGAGGGCAGCAATGGGTCAAGCTTTTTACGAAATCCGATTTCCACTAATGAGCAAAGACGAATTTTTTAAAGAAGTTTTGGGGGACAATCATTCGGGTCTCTTCAGTGGGGACGAAATTCAACAATTTGCAGAATATTTTTACAGTTTGACAAGTACTTTGAGTCAAACATGTTTGCAGGGCTTTGTTTCCCGTCAAAGAGTTAAGCCAGCGCCATTGCCAACACCATCAACGTCAACGGCTGGTGTTAATGCTGAAAATACTAGTAGAAAAATCGGCAGTTCTGGTACTCACAAGAAGACGGGGAGAAAGAACACTTTGATACCTTCTCGGGGTAAAGTTTCGGTCGCAAGTTCTTTATCAGCTAAATGTAAGTTTAAAAAACAAGTGGCCTTCTCTCATAGTTATTTATGCAGTTTAGAACTACGACGTATATTCATGTATTCTTGCAGTGCCTTCTCCCAATACGACTATTAAGACGACGTCTAGTCAGCAAGTGACAGTAATCCCACCTCCAGCGAAGAAAGCACGCCTTGAAAATCCCACCGGTCACGAAATTAAACTGTTAAATAATTCATCTTCCACCAGCAGTCAAACATTGACAAATCCTAGCCGAGTACAAACACTACAAACTTCAACTGATCAATCATCTACTCAAACGGTCCAAAAATATATCAATGCTTTGGAGAGGGGAACTGAGAAGGGGGCCATCAAGATCTTGAACGAAACACTTCTCTACGCCTCTCTCCCATACACTCACGTCCACCTCCCACATCTGTCGGACTTCCGTTTAGGGCTGGAATCAAAGCTGCTGTTCGCGTCTGGATCGGAGTTCAAGAGGTACGTGAAGGAAAAGACGGAAAAGCTGGACCGCCTTCTGTTTTTTGATAAAGCGGGTCCAAATGTTAGCAAGTTTTCGAAAGTTACGAAGAATGACTTGAACATATTATTACGCCAAAAAGTTAACATATCTCTGCAATTCGATGATTGTATCGCTTTCAAAATCAACTATGAGGAAGGAGAATTGGTCATGAATTTGTTGACGTGTGCTCAAGATATTGTCGACATTTTGAAGGATTTTCCACTGAAGAAGTTAGCGATAAGCGAGTGTGACCTGACTTCGCTGGAGTCCCTTAAACGAGACTTGCTCGAGACCATTGTGATTCATAATGTGAAGATGAAGAACCAATTAAACAATGGAAGAAAATTTCTACAAGGGTGTTCCTCCTTGAGGGAGGTCGCTTGGAATGGTTTTGGTTCTGGATCTGGATGTCTTGTTCTAGGAGAGGATCTTATCTTCAACAATCCACACTTGCAGAAGCTGAGCTTAGGCAATGGCACGTTTTGCTTGCCCGCAGTTCCAAAGTCGCCCGGATGGCAGTCCTCTGTGCGGGAGCTGTACGTGGACATGCGCGAATGTACTTATGCATCAAACCCTGGCTGTCTCAACAGTTATCCGTTAATGTATCCTTCATTGAAGAGATTGCAAATATGTGACGGAAAGATTGAGTCAATGTTCCTCTACAACATTCTGAAGATTGAGACAATTGAATGGATCTTCGTGTGGGAGATGGAGTTGAATAGGAGGGATTTCTACAAGAATGGAAAATTGGAGAAAGGGCTCACTGACGAGGCAAAAAGTGTGCACAAGTTCCTATCCAAGGTGTTCCTATCTGATCCAAAGTCAGAGTCAGATTGGCCAACGTTCATTTTGCGAAAGAAAGCTAGTCAGCCGAGCCAAGGACAACCTGGGAAATCAGCAACCATTGCCAAAAAATTTGACCCCTTTGATGATACTAAATGGAAAGGAGAAAAGGTTCCCGAAGAAAACAGGAAGGCGACTGTCAAGAAACTGGATTTTCAGCATTACTCCCTCAACAAGTTTTACTCCAGTTATGACAGTTTCTCTTGGATGGAGTCGAATTAAATTTCACACAGAAAATAACCATATAATGCTTGCCAATGAGATCAGGCACTTAACTTCAAGAAAGGAGTGTGAATGCGGAAACGGAAATAATCGTTTCCTAAAATAATTTGGTGTTTAAATGAGTTTAGTTATTGTGGTTTTTGACGATGTCGTATTTTTGTGACAGAAAATGCTCAGCTATATTTTTGCCATATTGTTTATCATATTATTTTGTAAATGAATTGGTATGAGCTTATGATTTTTGGTGCGCAAATAAAATATTAGAAAAGAATTTCAAAATGAATCTATGCATAATGCGCTAATGATGTATGCAACAGCCAACAATAACAATGCGAGAGCATTGAAATTATTATGCAAATCCGCGTGTATCGGTGTACGCACGTATGTACAAGACCGAGCCCATTCTCTTTTTCCCTTTGATTTTTTGTGCACGTGTTTCCCGTCTTCTTCATCCATGCAATTCCTTTGACTGGCTGCGACTGCGACTTTGTTTTGGTCCTGCTCACCTTCTTCACTTTCATTTTGTTTCATACTAAGAAAAAACATGTGCTGTGCTCTGTGCTTCAGATAAATAATTATTAATTAATTTAGCACTTATGAGGGGCAGGTAACGTTGAACATCGGTAACTTGTTGTCTGTAACTTTTAACTTAAATCGTTTTGTCATTGTCACTTTTTGACATTTGAAGACGAAATAATCTGTGATGGATTCGGTGAATAGTGTATCCTCCACGTAAGTGTCCACTTTATTCTTGTGCATCCTCAACAAATCACTGGTTAACTAGTTAAATATGTTTAATCTTGCATGTTGTATAATGATCTTAAATAAATTTAAATGATGCATTTTATACTTTGTGTTCTATGATAGTGGAGGGAGACAGTCGGATCGGTTGGAGGAAACTCCCTCCACCTCTGCCACTATGAGGACTCAAGTTAAGCCAACCAGAAAAACTCCAAATCCCTCCCTTCAGCGTACTCCAGCTCCAGGTATTTCAAATTCTATCACCGTTGACGATGGAGTTACCAGAAGTGGGAATGGCAACTGGAGGGAAAGTTGCAAGACTTTGGGAGAGAGATGTCTTCATATGTGGACCAATGCTGACAAATATAAGTGGTTGTCACATGATGTCACTTTTGAAGTGGGTTCAAGTGAGAAGGTGACAATCACCGCACATCGCCTCATCTTAGCATCAAGTTGTCAATATTTTGAAGATTTGTTCGCAAAAAATGCAAATAATACGGGTGACACGCCACTGCCATTTCCGGAATTTGAACCATTCGCGTTCAAGAAAGCTTTGCAAGTAAGTTTTAAGCTTCCAACAACAGACGGTCATCATTTATTTTAAAAATTTTAAAAATAATTTGATGTTCTGCCATTTCTCTTTCGAAAGTATCTTTATTCAGAAAAGGTGGACCTTTCTGGGTCCAATCCCACAGAAATTGTTGCTCTATTTCATGTCGCCAAGGAGCTTGGTATCAGTGGTTTACTGGCAAAGTGCTATGCAATAATGGTAGGATATGTTACCTGCGACAACGCCGCCATGATGTTCCACTTGGCGCAACAAAAGAAAGACAAGCACATGGAGGATTTGATTGCCACCTACATTTCCAGGTGCGTTTCTAAATCGTTGAAAGCGTTTTGTTTTGTTTCCTTCAGGTTCCATACAGCATATGTATAAGCGAAGGATTGAATCAAAATGAATTTCATGAATCTCGTGTTTTTTTGCAGCAACATTACCCATGTGTTTTCATCGCCACGTTTTTTACAACTGCCGGAGAATGCGTTGTGCTCTTTGCTAGGAATGGATGACTGGTATCTTGACGAGATTCAGGTGTTTGAGAATGTGAAGAGGTAATGAGTCACTTCTAATGATTCGTTCACTGTTTTACTTCAAGCAGTATTTTCCGATTGTAAATGCTCAAATCCCTGTTGGGTTTTGTTTTATAGGTGGGCAAAGTCAAAAATGTCGACTTCAAATATTAAAAGCGATGGAACCCAAGGGGACCAGATCAGAGCTGCAATGGGACGAGCGTTTTTCGCCATTAGATTTCCACTCATGAGCACGGACCAGTTTTTTCAACGAGTTTTGGCGAAAGAACATTCTGGTCTCTTCAGTAGCGAAGAAATTCAAGCATTTGCAGAATATTTGTGTAATCCTGCAAGACCTACGAGTGAATATTTGCAGCGGTTTGTAAATCGTCCAAGACTACAGACACCCCCGTCACCAATGCCATCAACTTCAACCGCTTCCACACCTCCTTCTTCTTGTAATATTGGTAACGTTTCATCTTCCTCAGGTGAGTATGGACATGTACAGCTTATCAAACCCTTTTGGAAATTAAATTGGGCCTGAACCTTAAATTAATCCTAGGTGTCTATATTTTTATATAGCTGCAGTACCCGTGGTTGAAGATGTTCTTGAGCCTGACCCCGTTCCAAGCGACCAACCCCCAGCGAAGAAATCCCGTACCATCATCAGTGGAAATCAAAACTCTGTACCCACGTCAAAGGAATCAATTTCAACGCCAACCCCTATACTTAAGACTGTGGCATCGTCCACACCCTCAACTTCTGCCAAAGGTTCTAAGGTTTCATTTTCTTCAGGTGAGTTGGCAGAAATTCCTATTCAATTATTCCTAAATGAAACTAATGACACTACATCGTTAAAAATTCAATTATTAAAATAGTTACAACTCCAATTCCTTGGACTCAGACTGAATGCGCCTCCACAAGCGAGCCATCATCAGCCAATAACTCCCAACTTCAAACGCCAAAATCTGTACTCGCATCGAATGAATCAGTTTCTACTCCAACTCTAAGTTTGCGCAAACATGTTAATCGTTTGGAGAAGAGAACGGGAAAGGAGGACATTACAAGCATAAACGAAACACTCTTCCTAACGAACTTCCCAGACACTCGTATCCACTTCCCAAATCTTTCCGAATTCCGGTTGCACCTGGAAATAAAATGTTTGTTCTCGTATGGTTCAGCAGCGGCGTATAAACGCTACATTCAAAAGAAGACGGCCAAGTTGGATCGCCTGCTATTTTTTGGCCCCGATTTGGAAAGTTTGCTATGTCGAAAAGTGAACATTTCTTTACAATTGGATAAATGTATCGTGTTCAGCATCAACCACAAGGAAGGCTCACTTGTCTTAAATTTGGTGAAGGAAGCACAAGTCATTGTGAATCTTTTGAAACGTTTTCCGCTCAAGAAACTGGCGATTAATGAGTGCAAATTGGAGTCATTGGAATCACTTCAACGGGATTTACTGGAAACGATTGTGATTCGTCAGGTGGAAGGATTAGAAAACAAAGTAGTATTCTTGAAAGGTTGTCCATTACTGAGAAATGTCGCTTGGTATGGGTTCGACTCCGAGAGTCTTCATTTGGGAATGAACTTTCTTTTCAACAACACACATCTGGAGAAAGTAAGCTTAGCAATGGGGAATTTTTGGTTACCCTCCAATCCAAAGTCGCCAGGTTGGCAGTCTTCCTTGAAAGAACTATTCTTCGACATGACAGAGTGTACACTCAAGTATGACCCCGACTCTTTAAGCAATTACCCGCTTATGTACCCTAATTTGACGAAAGTGCAAATTTATGGAAAGAAAATCGAGTCCTTGTTCCTATACAATCTTTTGAAGATTGATTCACTCGAGTGGATCTTCATTTGGGAAATGGAATTAAACCGAGAAGTCGTTTATCGTTGTGGGAAAGTGCAGGAACAAAACCTTACTAAGGAGGCGAAAATTGTTCACGAGTTCCTCTCAAACGTGTTCAGATCTGACCCGACGACGGAAACTGATTGGCCCACATTCATTATACAAAAGAATCATAGTCATGGAGTAGAACAACCTTCCAGGGACCATGCGTTTGACCCTTTTGACGCTTCCAAATGGAGTGGAGAAAAGCCTACAGAAAGAAAGAGGGCAGCATTAATGAGAAAATTGGACTTTGAACATTACTCGGGCGAAGAGTTTTACCCAAATCTGGCACGCTTCCCGTAGGTTCAAGTCCACGGACTCAAAGCCCGTAATGGAATAAGTCGCATGAGAGAAATTGTTTCCATTGAATATGAACAAGAATTTGGAATATTAAGTTGTCCAAGGTTTTATTAATTTTCTAAATCGTAAGTCTTAGAGCAAAATTTTCTTCTTCCAAGAATGGTAGATACAAATACACTTCTTCACTTCACAAAAAACTTCACTACTTTTACTGTTATACTTCATATTGTTATATTTCAAACGTCAAACATGCTAAAAAATGTTACATGTTGCTTTTCTTTGAGCCTCACTTGCAATTAAGTAAGTACACTTTGTTAGAGTAGTATTGAACATTGAACCTTTGTTTAAATTTCTCGCGATTTCTTCAATTTGTGTTTTGCTAAGGGAACATTTTCCACTGGCTATAATTGATAACATTTGATAGATGCAGATATATATTTTATTTGTTGGTCCAATTAAAAAACAATCATAATCATGAAATAACGTAGACAATTAGACATGATTCCACAAAAGCCACGTGCACCAATAATTTCAGCATATCAACTGTGAGGTGAGGTGCATGGACATAGAGCATTGGAAAATGACTAATTATATGCACACCTGAGTACATGCGCACGTGTATGTGCAGTATGTGATGTTTGCATGCATTCTTCATTCATCCTTTTCTTCTCCGACCGGCTGCAGCTTTGTTTTGTTTGCTTTTCTGCTCTTGTTTTTAGACAGGATTAATTCAAGTTGACATTCGCAGAATAAAAACACTTTCAATTTTCGTCCCTTCAACGTTTGACCTTCGATCATTTTTACTACGTTTTTAATTGTGATGTTGAATGTGTTCTAATTGTAGTAATTATAATTGGTTGTCAGTTGTCCGTAACTTCAAACAAACTTTGAAATTCCAAATTTTACTTTATTGTAAATTCTCAAGAGGACAAGAGGAGGATATTTAATCTGTAAAATTGGATATTTTTCAATGGATGCTACGGCGAATAGTGGGCCCTCAACGTAAGCGTCGACGTTATTCAATAATTATTCAAATTCATCCTCCATAAATCACCAGTCAACTATTTAAATGAGTATAAAGATAATTAATGATGAATGATGTCAAAAGTTCTCTATTTTCTATTTGACATTTTGACCTGACACGTGACTTGACACAGTACAGTCCGTTGACCTTTAGAAATTTGACAGTCGTCGTACATCGTAGCAGAACTATTTTATTTGATTTTTTTTCAGTTAGTATCATCATAGTCATTAGTGATCAGTATCATCATGTGTGGTCATGATCAATTGATTTAAATTAAGATTTATTATGCACGCTTTTAAATGTCAAATATTGGATGTAAAATCACGTTTTAAAATGTGGAGTGGAATAATGTGGATTCATTCAGTTCATTGTGAATTTTGGCACAGCGCAAGAAACAACACTGGCCGACTGTTGGAGCCTTTAATCCAAGTCGTCGCCCCTGGCATTCGCAAGAGAAAGCTACCAGGGCCGTCCGTTCCGAACGAGAACCCTGTCCGTTCAGGTGACCAAGGCCAAGGTCCTTCGACCAATATTGTTGGTAACAACTGGAGGAAAGGCTGCAAGACGTTGAGGGAGAGATGTCTTCATATGTGGACCAATGCTGAGAAATATAGATGGCTGCATGATGTCACTTTTGAAGTGGGATCAGTTGAGAAGGTGAAGATCACAGCACACCGCCTCATCTTAGCATCAAGTTGTCAGTATTTTGAAGAGTTGTTCGAGAAAAATGCAAATAATACTTCAGGAGAAGGACCTTGTGCAGCTTTGCCATTTCCTCAGTTGGACCCAGCCGGGTTCAAGAAAACGCTGAAAGTAAGTTTCTCCTTTACGAAAATTAATTGACCAACTTATGATAGAATTGGAAATTGACAAGGTCAAGCTTGATTAAAAGAGGATTTAATTTTTCCTTTTCTATAAATGTAGTACATTTACTCGGATACGATTGACATCTCATCTGCGTCGGATCCGAAGGAAATATTTGCTATATTGGACGCTGCTAAGCTGTTTGGAATCGGCGAGTTAATAGCCAAGTGCTACGCGACTCTTCGATTAAAAATTACGAGCGACAACGCTGTCGAGTTGTTTCACTTGGCTCGAGAAAGAAATAACCTGCATTTGAAGGGGATGACATGTGCCCACATTTCCAGGTATTCCTCTATTCTACATGTTTTAAAATTGTTTACTTCTTTTGTTCTTTTTTCATCAACACAACTCGACCAGAGTTTCAGAATTAAGCATTTGTTGGCATTCAGATTCAGCTAAACTCTGGATTTTTTGTAATTTGTACTTGTGTTACAGGCACATTACTGACGTGTTTTCATCTGATGGATTCCTGCAATTGTCAGAGGAAAAATTATGCACATTGCTGAACATAGATAATTGGTTCCTGGAGGAAATTCTGGTTTTTGAGCATGTTAAAAGGTGTGAAATTGTTGCCATTCGAATATGCAAGGAAAATTTATAATAATTAAAAGTCTTTTGAAGTTTTGTTTTTTCTTGGGTATAGGTGGTCAGTGTCTAAAGATTCTAATCTATCTGCACACCTTCAAGCCGGTCAGCTCTGCGGAGAACTGATGAGAGCATCAATGGGGCAAGCCTTTTTTGCCATTAGATTTCCGCTTATGAGCAGCAAAGAGTTTTTTCAACAAGTTTTGGCGAAAACACATGCAGGTCTTTTCAGTGGCGAAGAAATTGAAGCTTTTGCTAAGTATTTCTATATTACGCAAAGACCTTTGAGACATTTGCAGCGGTTTGTGTCTCGTCCAAGGCTTCAGACGTCGGCACCGTCTGTAACCTCAACCTCAACTCTTAGAAATGAGGACTATGATTTCGCAGCGGCGGGAAGCGAAGGAAGGCTTCAGGATACAGGGTTTGCCAAGGTTTTATCTTCGTCGGGTGAGTAGTCAGCGTACCAATTACTAGCTTACCACCGTACATAACGGCATTTAATCTATTGTTAACATTTAACATGGTTGCAGTGCCCTCTACTATATGTGTTTCAACAAGCGGACAACCACCAGTGAAGAAGGTCCGTCATGAAACCCCGAACTCTCTACCCTTGTCGAAGGAAGCAGTTTATGGTCCAACTCTAGGTTTGCGCAAATATGTTAATCGTTTGGAGAATAGAACGGGAAAGGAGGATATTAAGATCATTAACGAAACACTGTTCCTATGGAAGTTCCCAAACACACGTCTCCACCTCCCAAATCTTTCCGAATTCCGGTTGCACCTGGAAATAAAATGTTTGTTCTCGTATGGTTCAGCAGCGGCGTATAAACGCTACATTCAAAAGAAGACGGCCAAGTTGGATCGCCTGCTATTTTTTGGCCCCGATTTGGAAAGTTTGCTATGTCGAAAAGTGAACATTTCTTTACAATTGGATAAATGTATCGTGTTCAGCATCAACCACAAGGAAGGCTCACTTGTCTTAAATTTGGTGAAGGAAGCACAAGTCATTATTAATCTTTTGAAAAATTTTCCACTCAAGAAGCTTGCGATTAATGAGTGTCAACTGAATTCTTTGCAACCACTTCAACGGGACTTACTGGAAACGATTGTGATTCGTCGGGTGGAAGGATTAGAAAACAGAGTCTCGTTCTTGAAAGGTTGTCGATCGTTGAGGAAGGTCGCTTGGAGTGGGTTCGGCCCCGAGAGTCTTCATTTGGGAATGGATCTTCTTTTCAACAACGCACATTTGGAGAAAGTAAGGTTATCAGTGGGGAATTTTTGGTTACCTGTAAATCCAAATTCGTCCGGTTGGCAGTCTTCCTTGAAAGAGCTTTACTTAGACATGAGCAATGCTACATACGTGTCGGAAGCCGCTTATTTAAAACGTTTTCCCCTAATGTATCCTAATTTGACGAAAGTGCAAATTTATGGAAAGAAAACCGAGTCCTTGTTCCTATACAATATTTTGAAGATCGAGTCACTCGAGTGGATCTGCATTTGGGAGACGGAATTAAACCGAGAAGACATTTATCGATGTGGCAAAGTGCAGGAACAAAACCTCACTAAGGAGGCAAAAATTGTTCACAAGTTCCTCTCAAACGTGTTCAGATCTGACCCGACATCGGAAACTAATTGGCCTACATTCATTTTACAAAAGAAAAATAGTCATGGAGAAGAGCAGCCTTCCAGAGACCATGTGTTTGATCCTTTTGACGCTTCCAAATGGAGTGGAGTGAAGTTGGGCGAAGTAAACATGGCCAGGATAATGAGGAACATGGCGTTCGGGCATTACTCGGGTAATCAGTTTTACCCAAGTCTGAAACGCTTCCCGTAGGTTGAATTGAAATTGTATAAGACGACCGAGAGAAATGGGTTGGATTAAGATTAAGACGTAGTAATTAGTAATAGCAATAATAAGTCTGACCTTCCAGTCCACGGACTGGAAGCAATTTTATTAATTTTCTAAACCGGTGCTGTAATTCTTCGAGTAGAAGATTTTAAGGGAGATTGTATTGTGTTACAATAGTCTAACACATAGATTATAGATATATAATGCGAAAAATAAATTAAATGGCTTAGTGAGAGGTATAAGAGTTACTGACTGGCTAGAAAGTAAAGTACTTAAAACCAAACTTTTTTATTTGTATTTTTTATAAATTTCGGTTATTTCTGTAAAACTTTCGATATTTGTATACAAGTTGGAAATCTCTTGTACAATAAAAAATATTATTACAACCATTCGTAAGACATTTTGTACTTATACCACCCAACTAGTATTCGTTTATGTATGGATTGGAGTCATATGCTTAAATTCTATTTGACATATATTCAATGTAGTCTGGTATTTCACAGCATTCTGCAGAGAGGTTGTTCATCGCCGTGTCATCCACTGTAAAAGATTTAAAAAAGGCAGAAAATTTATATAAAGTTTATTTATTATTTTTCATCAACTTTATAATATTGTTTTGAGAAAAGCTTACGCAATGCCCCGCGATCAGGTTGAATTTGAGTTTGAATTCCACAAAGGGCCTCTCCACTTCCGCACTTCGCGACTCCCCTCCACAGTCCAAAGGCGAGACCATCCCCTTCAATGTAATTATTCGGCTCCTCCATGTTCGAGCACAAAAAGCGAGCATTGTTAGTCGCCGTCTCGTCATCAATTCCATTCGCTTCAACCCGGAGTTGGAAGCCAACAATGGAGCCGTTGGTTCCGCACTGATAGACATGTCCCCAGTTACCCCATGAGCCCTCACTACTGGTAATAGCGATTGTGTCAGGGTCCAGTGGGGGACCACAGAAAAATTTCACACCGTTGAGGGCAGTGTCGTCAATTATTGGGCCTCGGGCTGGCTCCGTTTTCAGCTGGAAACCTTGAACTACTGAACCGTTTGGACAGTGCTGGAAGACTCCCCCTTTTGAAAACAATTTTTTGTTAATAATTGCTCCTCTTTACAACAAACAATTCAATAAAAGTGATTAAATTATAACTTAATTACAATTGCCCCAATTAGTGATTGGAGGTGATGTTATAATTTCGCCTGCATTCGCGATAGCTGCGACAAACGCCAGCGTGACCAAAATTGAGGAAAATGCCATTTTTGTAAAATTCTAATTCTGAACTAAACTGTCCGTTTCGATGAAAGCTTGAAATGTAAATGAACGACGACAGGAACCTTCTCAATATATTTATGCAATTTTCATGAGATCAAGTGGAGTGGATGGGATAAATGACTTGTTTGCCTCAGTTCTCTCGTCGACGACGTGCACAATCTCATTCACAACGTTGCATCATTTATCAATTGATTGACATATTGACAGTTTATTTGCAAATAAACTCAATTAATGTTATCTGAAGCGGATTTCATATTCCTGTGATAAACACTTGTTGACTATCTCTTCTGACTGACCATACGTCGATGTCGATGTGCACGCTTTTGTACATATTTTGGTTTAGTTTGAACCTTTGACCATGTACTTTGTAATGTTGTCCATTAAAAAAGTAGATGCAACTGGAGGCGGGTGGGGAACTCCACTTTTAACTGATACTTTCCAGCAAACAATTACGTCAAGACTATTATCACGCCACCTTAGCAAAAAAGGAACCGCTAATTGCTATTTCGTATGTCGGCATATATCTCGGTATTACAGATTACTATACACGAAATATGATCAATTTTACCAGAAAGTAAAATTGTTCGTGTTGAACATGATGTAGGTGGGACTAAACTGTAAAATCACCTTAATCAGCTACTTTTGAAATGAAGGGGAGGTATATATACATACATAATATGTGACGTGACTATATGAACATGAACACATCAACAGTCCGTATTTTTCCTTGCGTCTGATACAAATATACGATCATTATTAATACAGATCAACGAATTCTAAATTGAATGTGATCGTCCTTGACTTTACAACGAAAAGACTTTACGACTTTACAAAGGTAAAACTACAGGTAGTTGACTGGACGCCGAATGTGTGACGTCGTGATAACTCATTGACAGTCGTGCCGTATGCCATTACTAATTTTGAAGTGGAATTGTGGATTTATTACTACAAACGGCAATCCATTAAGCATGTTACACACCATTGCAAAATGTATGCCAAAGTCCAACGTTCGCACAAACCTACGCACCTGTGCCACCAGGCTCAAAGTTTCATTTTGTAGCTATTATAACTATAACTATCACATCTCCAGAAATTTGAAAAGTTGTTATTGGGCCGTAGATCTGTGCCAATTTCAACTTTTGTATTGCGTTAATGTGAAACACAGTCTGAGAAGTTACGAGGACGAGGTTTTCCGAAGTTTGAGTGCGATTGCTCACAGAATTGGTCCATATCATAAAATGGATTGAGGGAGTGGCCCTGCAATATTCCGGTATTGCCTTCAGAGGACGGCCTTTCTCTTTCTTGTGCTTCAAACCCCCCCCCCCCCCAGCGGCACAGAGTTGAGGAAGTCAAAACATTTCAACACAAATGAGTTTGTGCACTTCAGTTATTTAAAATGATGGAATGAATGATTCTGTCAACTGATAAATGCTACTCAATTCATATTCCCTTCCGGTTGGCGTTTACTTCAACATTTTTCAAGCAGGTGAAAGGATTGGAAAATTATCGATTTGTAAACTTATGCTCATCTCTGCGGAAGCTAGTTTTGGATTTCAAGATCACATTGACTTTGAAGTCAAAATTGTTCATACTTTTCTGTTGAAGATGATCCACTTCGATCACAATGGAGGAGACAGTTTGGACATTTCATTTTATACTGAAGTTTGGAGTAGACCATGGCTCTTCAATTATTTTCCTAACTGAACTTAACTTTCATGTAATCGAAAAGAGATTAAGGTAAAATGGTAAAAGGAAATACAAAATTGATAAGGCAATATATTGATGTCAGTCATCCACGTTATTGGTTTTAGGAATGAATCTTTCGAGTTATTACTATATGGGATATGGAAGAAAATCACACTGGTGCCTTGCCTTACATAATTTTAATTACATAAATTTATTGTAGAAAAAATTTGTTATAGAAAATGCCGTTTATATTTGCGAGCGAAAACATGAGAATATATACATAGATTTCAATTAGAGTTTTATGTTTCAGCCCAGTATTTCTAAAGAATATAAAATCACCATGTGTATTCATTCATATGGTTATTCATTGAATCAAGCTGCATGCAAGTGATTGACGGAAAGAATGTGACCAGCAAAGCATTTTTCAGAAATCTTTGTTGGATGGTAAGTCACACGGAGTCACAAAACTCAACACATATGTGCAAGTGCAAGCGCATGAAATTCTTTCTTGGTGCATGCAATATGCATTCCATTCTTACTTTCAGGCCCGCCCCTCTCATATTATACACTTGTTGCTTGTTTTGTTTGGATTTGGATGTTTTGGAGGGGACACAGTTGACAAAACAACATACATGCGTGTAGTTGACAAACTGGGATCCTTTAGAGAAGACAGGCAACGACGAATATGAAGAATTGACATTTTTTCAAAAGAATTTATTATTATCAAATAAATACGTCGAGAATACCATGAGTCCCTGTAGCCATGGTAGTTCAAATTTCAACATGGGCGTTGAAGTTGACAGTGACAACTGGAGGAAAAGTTGTTGCACGTTGAGAGAGAAGTGCCTTCACATGTGGACCAACACTGAAAACTATGGATGGTCGCATGATGTAACTTTTGAAGTCGGGTCGGTGGAGAAGGTGAGGCTCACAGCACATCGCCTCATTTTAGTTTCATGTTCGAAACACTTTGAAGATTTGTTCAGGCAGGATCCACCTCGGGAAAAACCGCTGGAATTCCCTAATTTGGACCCTGTCGCTTTCAAGAAAACTTTGCAGGTATGATATCGACTTTTACGCTACCACAATCAAAATAACAATGCCATGCTTTAATTTAAAATGTGAGTTTTTGCTGCTCGACAGTACATTTACTCAGACACGATAGACATCTCATCTGTATCGGATCCAAAGGATATACTTTCCATCCTGGAAACTGCCAGATTTTTCGGTATCAGCGGGTTGATGAGTCATTGCTACACATCTCTTCGGTTGCAAATTACGAGTGACAACGCTGTCGAGATTCTCCACCTGGCTCAAGCGAGGAATGACCAGCGCTTGGAAGACTTGACGCGTATCCACATTTCAAGGTAATTTCCGAAAGAGTTCATTTGCTGGGACTTGGAAGAATTTGATTACAAATTATATAATTTTTAATTTGTTGCAGCAACATACGAAGGTATTTTCTAAGTAGTTGAGCCGACTTTAGTTCTCTGTCATTTTACAACGGCTTGACATATGTCGCCGATTTTTTCTACATAGTTTACCCTGACTTTTCCACACTTGTTCCACCTTTCCTCAAGAGCCGAGATGCCTCTGGAGTAGAATGCCGGGCTTCGATGTCCAAGCCATGAAATCACACTTTTTTCCACTTTATTTTTAAAGGGGGCTGTGAACCAGTCATGAGCCATTTTTATGACTGTTTCTTTGTCTCTGCCTCATAGTGATGAAGGTAGGTTTCATCACCAGTCACGATTCGCCCCACAAAAAATCTTTATCCATCAAAAGAAGGTTGTGATTTTTCCCGATTTTGCTTGCACTCTAAATTTCATTTGTGCAGGGTGAGCACCTTGGGAATCTACCTCGCACAACGGAGAGAGAGGCCCAAAATCGAATGTAAGATTCTCCACACTGACATGACACTTGTCTTGACCTTTTCTGCTATTTGTCGCAATAAAAGTCGTATTTCCTTGTCCAATACAGCTCTCACTTTAGCTACATGTCTCTCTTCAGTCTTCCATGATTGTTGACCTGATCTTGGCCTGTTTTCAAGTGATGGGTCATCACTAGCGAATCAATGACACCATCAACAAACAGTTGATAGACTTGGCAAAGGATCCACATCAATTTTATTTAGTTCACTTCTATTTAAACTGGAAGAAAGACCCTTCGAAAAATTTAGCTTCACCTGCGCACGAGTATCTTGGCTAATGGAAAACATGATCGTCGATATTACCAGCCATAACTCCGCACAGCAATTGACTGCTACTACGATCAACCCGTCATTCGAAAGCCTAAATCTTTATCTATCAAAGGACATGCAGATCAGTTCAATTGAGGAAGTCGTCTTTGAGATAAGCGTTATCAAAGTCGGCTCAACTACTTAGAAAATACCTTCGTATATCAAACTTTAATTTTTCTTGGGAAAAATTGGATTCCGGATGTAGACTTTTTGTTTTGCCAATTGTTTCATTTTTGACTTGTTGATTGAACAGAGACGCTCAGATATTACCCACCAGCACCCCGACTGGAACGAAAGTGCACAAAAGAGTACAAAGTTCCTGGAATGGATCTAGTCATCGAGAAGGGTGCACTGGTATTGTTGCCCGTGATTGGATTTCAACGAGATCCCAAGTACTACACCAATCCGGAGAAATTCGACCCTGAAAGGTTCCTTCCAGAGCGGAAAGCGGAAAGACATCCTTACTCATTTGCTCCATTTGGCCATGGGCCACGCAACTGCATTGGTAATATATAATTTTCTTTCAAATCTCTCTTAAAGGAAATCTCTGCTAAGGATTGAAAATCAATTTTTTAAATATTTTTTGTCTTTGAAAGGAATGCGATTTGCTCTGACGGAAGTGAAGGCACTAATTGCCACTCTTGTGTACAACTTTAAACTTGAGCCTGGAAAGAAAACTGACTTCCCGATGAAGTATCAGATGGCTAGTCTCAAACCTGCTAACGGACTGTGGTTGCAAATCACACCGAGACGAAAGGATGTCTAAGAAAAAAATATAGCAGAAAAAAGAATATTATTATTTGATAAGTTTTAATGTTACTAGATCCATATCCATAACATAATTTCCTTTTGGAAAATAATTTCAATTCCATGTGTCAAGATTATTGCGTCAACTATGTTTTGAAAGAGTATCACTTTTGAGCCATTGTTGTCGTATAAAAATTTCCTATTATCCGTTGAAAATATGTCCGTGTTTTTAACAGCATGCCTTTTGTAAACGATGACCATATTCTTCAGACGAAAATAAAGGACACTTTTAGAAATTTTTTCAAAAAATGGGATTTTATATGCGGTGAAGTGAGACCGTCGGGATACAAATCCCTCCAGAGATTTATGGAGAAAATGAACAGATATTTTCGTAACATTTATGTCGCAGCCGTTCTGTAACTTTGAAACGACTTTTGATGTGGCTATATATTTTATGGGTCTTCTTCATAATATAGGATTTCCATGACCATATATTCTCCATGTGAATGTTATTGAAGATATACAGATAGTATAGGATTTGACGTTTGCGATCACCCATACAACTGGATTCATAGCACAGTATTCCTTCTCATTGCAAATTTTTGTTTGTGCAACATGTGCTAGTTTCGCAGGAGTGACTATGAAACAAAAAATGCCATATTGGTGGACGGGCTCCGTCAGCAGAACACAAGTTGAGTCATATTGACCTTGAGCTTGTTATTTTTACCGGAGTGAGAACGGGAAGAGTCGGAAAGCTGGATTGTTTTGCAGAATAACATCACGAGCATTCCCGTTTGTGCCAGTGAGCTTGCATATGTACGAAAATTCGTTGTAGGAATCCTATAACCTTGGAATGGAATCATGTTGCAAACTGTAGTATGATATATGCCATTCATAAGAGTGGAGACACAAAGCTAAAAAGTTTATTTTGAAAATATTTTTTTTTTGGAAAAAGTTTTTAAAAAAGTTAATTTAAAATGGGTTTATTGGCAATCCTCTTGTGGCTTATTTTATTAGCCATTTCTGGTCTTGTACTGTTTCTCACCTACGCCAGCTGGAAAGTGAAGAGATTGTGTCTGTCAAAAGGGATCCCCTACGTCGGGGTAAATTGGACAAGATTATATCAGTTCCTGAGGGGGTCCGTCTCAATTTACGAGCTGGAACTACTGTTCTACGCCGACTGTGCAAACAATGAGTCAAAGGTCACCGGCTTTAACGACGGGTTCGTGAAACTGTCCTACTCTGTCAACGACTTGGAGCTGACGAAACAAATCTACATCAAGGACTTTGACCACTTCGTTGACCGGAGGAATTTGGGTGCGGGGGACACGAACCAGGACATGAACCTCGTGCACAAGATGCTCATCAGTCTACAGGGCGACCATTGGAAAGGAGTGAGGGCCAAATTGAGTCCAACCTTCACTTCAGGAAAAATTCGGAAAATGTTTTGGAT